>CAUYRH010014341.1:0-60365 GCA_963574655.1 Perodicticus potto
ATTCCTTGACTTCTTGAGACAATTTTTGAAATGCACCCTGAATTTCTAAATCCAACTTTTCCTCTATTTTATTGATCTTGTTTGCAATCCAAATTCTGAATTCGATTTCTGACATCTCAGCCATCTGTTTATGCATAGGATAGTCATTCGTGTCTGCCAAATTGTTCCTTGGGGGGGTTGATCTACTCTGTTTGTTCATGTTTCCAGAGCTTTTCCATTGATTCAGCCCCATGATTAATTTTACACTGTTTAGCTGGATGAGTAGATAAGGACTAGTTGGGTTGGGGGTCTAGGAGCAGTGATTGACCTTTGCTTAAAAGCTGGGACTGGTATCTGTACTTTTCCCCTAGAGTTTTGCCAGGGACCTGTACAGTGCTACTGTTTGAGAAACTGGGGACCTTCTTGGTGTGGTGGGGTTAAGTGGCTCTGTCTTATTTTCAGCTGGTCTTGTCTTACCCTGATAGGGGCTGGGGCATTTCACTCAGTTCCAGCCCTGTCCCTGATTGATGTTGCTGATAGAACAGAGCAAGTTCGCAGAATTTGTTTCTGTCATGGCTATTTTCCCCTGATCAGACGTTGGGCTGCAAATAGGTCTGACTCAGTCTATGAGTTCCAGCCCTTTGTCTCAGCTTTCATCCCATGAGGGCCAGGTGCATCTGAAGCTAAGTAAAGTAGCCTCCACCCTGGGAGTTGGCTGACTCTATGTGTATTCTAATTTGCACTCTGTCCCAGCTGGTACTGCCTTAGGCATATCCTTCACGCGCCTTGGTTGCCAGTCTGCTCTGCCAGTGGCTGCCACTGGAGAATTCACCTGGCTTCCCCTGGCCACCCAGAGAGGCTGGGAGTGTCTCCTCAAAACATCTCCAGTGGAGCAAGCCCCACTGCCATTGTTCCTGCCACTGCGGCTGCCGCTCCGTTCCTCAGGGGACCACCTCTCCAATTTGGCCACCTCTCAGCTCACTTTCCTCTCACCACTCCCGAGCCAGAAAATCAGCACAGATCAGCAACAGTCTGCACCCTGTCCACAACCCTTGAGAAAATGTCCAAGAATCTGGACTCCATGGGGGACAGGCCTCCAGACCTCAGGGTGAGAATGGAGGAGAGTGCCAGGAGTTCAAACTTGCAGGTAGAGAATATATAGAGTTTTATACAGTTTTATGCCTGGCGGGAGAGTGCCATGGCACCCTAGTAGGGGAAAGAGGTCTGGTTTTTAGAAGGTCTCTCCCGTGGGATAGAGTGGGAGGACATCAGAACTCTGCTCGCTTGTTTGTACGGAGGTATGGAGTATACTGTGAGCCGTTCTCATGGGGGAGGGGACTCCTGTCCACTTGGTGATGTGTTCTGTACCTTTTGTTTGTATCCTTGGGGGTCGCAGGTCACTCCAGCAGGGTTGATGTGCATTTTTCGATCTTCTCTTTTGGCTCAGATCCAAACCATTGGCTTTCTTGCTAAATTTCTGTCCTTTAACTCTCCTTCTGGATGGGAGCCTCTGTGGAAAGCTAGCTACAGACTGCCATCTTGGCTCCTCCCCCCCTGCCTTGCCTCTTAATTCTTTAAATTCTTTCTAGGTTGGAAACCCACCTACCACTCAAAGAATTTCTATACTACTATTTAAAATTATTCCTTTATTTAGGACCCCAAAGTTTTAAGGTGTGTACCTTCTTAAATATAGTGGAAGATAATCAATTATTAAGTGGGAAGTGAAACAGGTGAACTGACACCATCCATGAGGGATGTATCCTTAATGCTCCTTGAGAAATTTAAGATGAATTTAATATTCTACAATATCAACTATGGCTGTGTAAAGTACCTCCAGGGAGGGGGATTATAGCTCATTATAAACCTTTGGTTTAGAGAATCAAGAAGCTGGGAAGTTCAGGGAAGCTTCATGGAGAAGATGGTATTTAAACAAGCCCAGGAGTTTGAGGTTGTTGTGAGCTATGATGCCAGAGCACTCTACCTAGGTTCACAGGGTGAGACTCTGTTTAAAAAAAAATAAAAAAGAAAAGAAAAGAAAAGGTGAAAGGGATATTAATACTCCAGATCTACTCAAATAAATTAATTTTATCATCCCACCCAAAGATGTTACTATTAATCCTCTATACATTTCACTTGTAGAACCCCTATTTATACATTAACATTTTAGGAATGTTGTATTATAATAATATCTTCTGAGACATTGTATCATATACTTTAAATATCTTAGAGTTTATATAACTAGCATTGAGTCACCTGAGAAAATAAGAACCTTTCTTTAGATTATTGCAATGACCTGAAAGTTTACACTTCCCAGATTCTTATGTTGAAGTCCTAATCCCATTATGATGGTATTTGGAGGTAGGGCCTTTGGGAGGTCATTAGGTCAGGAGGGTGGAACCTTCCTGGATGGTTATAAGAGGGACTACAGAGAGCTCGGTCACCCTCTTTTTAACATGTGAGGAGATGGCTTCTATGAACCAGAAAGGAGGCCCTTACCATACAGAGTCCTCCAGCACCTTCAGTTTAGACTTCCATCCTCCAGAATTGTGAGATATGTTAATAAATGTTCTTTGTTTAAGCCTTCTATTCTACGTTATAGTATTTTGTTATGGCAGCCAAAACTAACCAAGACAGTTGTCAAGTGAGCTCGGTACCAAACACATAATATGTCAATTAAAAAAAAATGTATGAAGGATCAGTATAATCATGACAGAATTTAAACCCATGGCATCACAAGAGGTTGAACCTTTTAAATTTAATCCTTAATTTTTTTTAGCAATTATTCCCCCTATGACTCTAATAAACATAGTATATTAAAAAGGATTAATTTATTATTCAATAAAATACTAGTAACCAAATTCGGTAGAATTCCATATAAATGAAAATATATTTATATATAGAACAAGCAGTTAACAAAATGCATTGACTTCCTACTCTGTATAAGTTAAGAAATATGATATGTGAGGTGATTTCTCCATATTTCTTCAGTTCAGCTGTGAAAATATTTGATGTTAAAAATCTTGTGAAGCAATGTTACATGATATTTTTTACAGTCATCTCTTTAAATTCCTGCAGAAAACTTAAAGTAACTCCCCAAAAATATTCTCTATAAATAATTGATAAAATCTTGACAGTGCAGAATTATATAGTCAATCTGCAAACTTTTTTTTTTTTAGATAGAGTCTCACTCAGTCACCCTGAGTAGCGTGCCATGGGATCATAGATCACAGCAACTTCAAACTCTTTGGACTAAGGTGATCCTCTTATCTCTGCCTCTTGAATAGCTGGAACTACAGTTGTCCACTACAACACCTGGCTATTTTTTTCTATTTTTAGTAGAGATGGTGGTCCTGCTTTTCTCAGGCTGGTCTTCAACTCCTGAGCTCAGGCAATCCACCTGCCTTAGCTTCCCAGAGTACTAGGATTGCAGGTGTAAGCCACTGTGCCTGGCTTCTGCAAACATTATTGAGCCTCTGTCCAAGCACCGTGTGAGGAGCTGAGGGTGTGTGTACATGTGTGTGTTGTACACTCCCACTTGGAGAGACAGAGAAATCAAGGACACCCACCACTTCAATGAAAGCCACCACTGAGGGGAGCACAGATCCTATAGCAGACAGGAGGAGGAGCCGGAATGTGAACTTCGTGGGGGAGGAATCATGGAAACCTTGTTGGAGCTGAATCTTCATTCAATCCATGAGAGATAAAAGCAGAGCAGAGGCAAACAGAGAGCCAGAAGTCAAGAAAAAGTGCTTTCTTCCTGAAAGGAAAAGTCTGAGAACATCAGGAACAAGGTAGTCTGGGCTAGAGGCACATAGACTGATTTATGGAATGGGCCGACACATGGGAGATTTTTGTAGCAACCACTGTTGCTCATCAGAAAACATCCACCATGGGAGAGCATCTGAACACCCAAGTAGCCAACTTTGTCAATAGCCACACAAGGATGAGTGTGATGGAAGATGAACAGAGCTGCCCTGGGGCAGGGATGGAAACTGTGCATGGGCCCAATGCAAAATTACCAAGACTGATCTATCTCTTGGTATCCTAGAAATGCCAGTTACCAATAACAGAGAACAATGATGAGACCTGAGAGAACACTTTTTTTCCCCCAGCCATTTGGGAGCAGGTGAACAGCACTGGGTCCTTCCCATATGGGAAAGGCCTTGTGGAATACTTGATCCACAGATTTAGCAGCTCATCCAGCACAACATTTTATTGGGGGATGTTTTGTTGCCCAGTTTTGTTAAACACACTGAGACATGATTGATTTTGATTCTAGAAAAATCATTCCTGAAATAGAATTCAAGCCCAGTTGGACAGAGATGAAAGTGAATTTAGGAAGAAGAGTTGGAAAGCAACTGAAATTTGATAAAGTTCTGAAATAAGGCAGTGGCAGTAGAAAGGGCTTAAGAGATATTAAGGACTAGGATTTACAGGGCTCTGGGACTGATTAGATAACAGGCTTAGGGAAAGGGAGAAGTTAAAGATAACTTCTGGATCTATACTTTCTCATCATTCTGCTTTAAAAAGTTAACTGTGGAGGGATATATTAGACTTTAGTTGATTGACAGAGCCAGAAGAAAAATAATTTGAGAACTATTTTGTCTCCTTGAAATCTAAACCATTTTAATCCCTCTTGGGATCAATTCTGTTATTCATTATAATATGGAACATTATACTTTTTAAAAAACTCTGAATGATGAAAAAGGAACTAGTTCTCCCTTCTCTATTTTATTTTACTTTTTAAAAAATATGCATGATCTCTGCCCACATGTATTTGGATGAAATGAAACCTTCCACGATTCTTTCCTGAATGATCTAATCACACAGCAATCCAATCAAATCAAGCCATTCCTTTGCCATACGAAGCTTTGGCGGGGTGCTGGGTTGTGCCATGCCTTGACCAATTAGTGGTTGCTGAAAATGTAGTGTGCGGTAGGAGCTCCTGGGTTAGGCAAAACAGGTGACCAAGTGATTCGTCTATGGGATTGCCAGGACAGAGCTCAGGAATGAATTTGAAAGCCTGGAAACAGAGTCTAAGTTGCAGCAATGTCATGATGTGTTCTAGTTTTTTGCACATGCAAACTGGTTAAGATAGCATATGATATTTGATTTGGCATACTAGATTAGTAAGTGCTTTGTGAGAGATAGTGCAATTATTTTCTTGGAAATGTGCTCTACTTTAGTAAGGAAGACTGAGGGTTACTAAGCCTCTTAATGGGCAATGAAGCCCAAGGTCTTTGCTTTATATCCTGATGTCTTCAGGTCTGAAATAAAAATTGAGAGGTAGTTTCTTAAATATGAATCAAAAGAGAAGGAGAAAGATCATATATCAACAATTACATTTTCTTACAAACTTATTTAGAATAATTATACAGTCTTTAAACTTACATATCATTTTTATTTTTAAGTAAATATACATAAAAATACTATGTAAAGTATGACTCAAAAAACACAAATAACATGGTGCAAAATCAGTGTACCTTCAAGCAAAATAAAATGGTTTTAATTAACATCTTTATTTGATAACAAACCTTTATCTTTTATTTATTTATGCAACTTTTGAATTCCTTGCCACCAGGATCCTTATGCCAGTCACTAGTATGAGTAGTAAGGGTACAAGAGTAAACAACACAGGTAAAACCCAGACTTCCAATGTCAGAACTTTTATTTTCTGTCATATGTTATGTTACTAGGTTTCTTTACAAATGAAAAAGGAATAAAGATAGTAATCCCTTGGGAAATTACTTTTCTAATTGCTTATGATTTTTATCTAGTTTCCATTATTTGCATAGAGCACTAAGTTCTGTTGCGTCATATGAAGTCAAAGAAGATTTGGTTCCTACCTTTAAGGATTTTTCTATCTCAGGCAAATGATTGACCAGTTCCAAGACAATGTTGGTAAACTAAGAATTCAATGTTGTCTGGCAGGTAAAGTCTTTATAAGACAGAAGTTCCCAAATTGTACTCCTTTGGTCATACTCTTCACCTGCATTAGCTAAAAGATGCTAAAATAAAGGACATGGAGAACGTTTTAGCATCATCATCAACAGTCTCTTTTATTTGTTTAATCTGTTTTTAATATTATAGAAATTAGTAGTTTCAAGCAAATGTAAAATAAAAACTATGGTCTATATTTAGTAACCACCTAATTTTTTTTTTTAGCACCTAATTTTTGTAGCAATTATTGCAATTCCCTAGGAAAGACCCATGAAACTTGAGATAAATTTTCTATCAAAATCTTTGAGAATTGGTTGATAGTGAGTGAACATGCTGCTGGAGTAAGAATCCAATACATGTGAAGTAGGATAATAGGGGCAATAGACATCAGCAAGTAACATCTCCTCCACTCAAAAATGTCACTTTCAAGAAACAATAAATATGTTTTGTATTTTGTTGCCTCTTTTTTAAAGAAAAAAATTTATTCCGGAAAATACTTTTCCTAATCAACCATTGGTCCCTGTATCTCTCTTTGGAAGATAATAAGATTAAAATAGGAAATGGGGATGATTACATAGCTGACTGTAAAAGTTTATTATGCAAAGTTGCATGTACACACTTGCTCCTTTTTCATTCTAGATGACTATTATAATTAAAAAAAAACTTTAAACATGGGAGAAATCAATGCTATCACTTGTAGTTCTGCTTACAACTTGATGATGACTGATTCAGATTATAAGATGGGTAATAAAATGGGAGGTTTACCAGTAAAACACTTAATATCAGATTAAATCCATCTTTACAAGGTAAAAATATAACATTTAACCCTTCAATCTTCATTTTAATAGTATAGCTTGAAAATACTATGTAATTTTCCCCTTAGAATTAATCTCTTTAGAGATTTGAACCACAATAAGTATCATAGCTTGAATTAGTGTTACCAAAGTTAACATCTATTTATTTTCTGGTGTTAAAACTAACATCGTGTTTTCATGATACATATGGTATTATTTTTCTAAGGCAAAGCATTAAAATTAATGATTTCACTTTAGTCAGGAATAGATATAAACTAGACACAAAAATATAGTGCTGATATGATCACAAATCTTCACTTGTAAATAAAAGCACTGTGAGACAGATGGCCTGAGTTTAGTTGCATTATTATAGATATGACATATAATCTCATTGTAGCTGGAGTTTTCTTATTTATGGATTAACTTGTCTGCCTATATCACTTTTTAAGTAAAATTAAAATTGTGTCTTTTCATTAAGATATAAAGTATATATATATATTCACTGAAATGCATTTAGGTATAAAATATCCATATAAACAAAATAAATATTATTATATCACAATATTCAATTATGATTACCTACTTTTTCTTCAAGATTTTATATGCATATTAAGTCTTCGCAACAAAATTAAGATAATACATTACAATTAACTCTAATTATAAAGGAGGAGATGAGAGTTTAAAGAGATTAAGAATCTTGCCCAGATTCATCCAGCTGTAATTGATAAAATCAATTTGCTTTTGGTCATGGTTAATTCATTCTGAAAGTTCAATTCTTGAGACTTTATTTTCTCCCTGTGGTTACAGTCTCAGATACTCTATGCTGAAACTCAGTCCCTTTCCTGCCTTCTAAGCGCTTCTCACATTTAATGGGGTGGGTGAAGGTCCAGAATTCCTTGCCACCAAGATTTCATTTAGACTCCGACATTGAGAAGTTCTCAGTGAGATCTGGGAGGCAAAAAAGAAAGTTTCTATTCTACAGCTGCACATGGCCCTAGGATGTTGCCAGTGGCTTCTCAGTGACTTCTTAGAATCACCTGTTAGTGTAGTGACATACAAGCTCAGTCAGTGACTGTTATCTGGGATCCCAGCTCTTCTGATGGTAGTTGCAGCTTTCATAATTTCCACTCCTCTGCCCTTCCTGATGGCTATGCACACCTCTAATGCCTAAGAATGGCAATAGTGGCTTCCAGTTTCCTGACTGACCCTCTCAAATACAGAATTTGGCACCAAAATTTGATCCTTTTTTTTTTTTTTTTTGGTAGAGACAGAGTCTCACTTTATCACCCTTGGTAGAGTGCTGTGGCATCACAGCTCACAGCAACCTCCCTCTCCTGGGCTTAGGCGATTCTCTTGCCTCAGCTTCCCGAGTATCTGGGACCACAGGCACCCGCCACAATGCCTGGCTATTTTTTTGTTGCAGTTCAGGTGGGGCTGGGTTTGAACCCGCCACCCTGGGTATATGGGGCCGGCGCCTTACTGACTGAGCCACAGGCGCCAACCCCCCAAAATTTGATCTTGATACAGAACCTCATAGATGGTAATCTTGGACTGGTTAACTGATAATGCTAGATTCGAAGGCAGTAATATTCTCATGACCAATGAAATAGGAGCTATTGGTCATTCACAGCTTACGGAGACAAAACATTTGCTTGAAATAACATACTTACAACTGCGTGACTATCAAAAAGAATTTGGAAGACCAAGCAGCTGTTCTAATACAATGCTGGAGTGGAAGTGATTACTATGCAGACCTTGGAATGATTTGGCTACTTCTTATTGTAATAGAAAGCTTTGAGTCAAATAATGACAAGTTTATGGTTCTGAGAAACAGAAAGTAGTTACGAGGTATCCCAAAGGTCACCATATATACATAGGGAAAATGGAAAATTGTGTCTAAATATACCTTTATTTAAAAAATATTCATTACAGGGTGGGGCCTGTGGCTCAGCGAGTAGGGCGCCGGCCCCATATACCGAGGGTGGTGGGTTCAAACCTGGCCCCGGCCGAACTGCATCAAAAATCAGCTGGGCGTTGTGGCAGGCGCCTGTAATCCCAGCTACCTGGGAGGCTGAGGGAAGAGAATCGCTCAAGCCTAAGAGGTGGAGGTTGCTGTGAGCTCTGACTCCACAGCCCTCTACAGAGGGTAAGAGAGTGAGACTCTGTGTCTACAAAAAAAAAAAAAAATTCATTACAAAATTTTACAAAGTATTTTTCTACATGTTGATATATAAACATAAAAATATAAGTGTTAATTTTGCCTGTGTATGGCTACCTTTGGGATATCCTGTATAATGAGCCTAAAAATATCTCTTAGCTCTTATTGTCATAAGATCAAGGCATTCAAAGTCAGCTTCCAGGTTTGACTTTATAGATTATAGGAATTAAACACCAATTGATTTTACTGTTCCATTGGGTATCTTACCTCATGTAGATTAGGAATTAGGCAAGATTGGAGTCATAAGAACTGGAACGGATCCCAATCGCTTTGAGTATTTTGCTCCCCTGATGTCAGTGAGCCTCCCGCTCCAGAAGTAGCAGCCACTGCTCAGCCACTTTCTTCAACGATTCCTTCCCTGGCTTGATGACATTGCTGTGAGGCCCCTGAGACCATTGCCTGCGGAGACATGGTGAATCTTGTCACTGGTATCTCCACTTTGCCTCTAGATGGTAATTATCAAAATTCAGATCCAACAGGAGACAGCATACATACCAAAGAACTATAAGACTTTTGCTAATATATATATATAAATATCATATATATGCTAATATATATGTATTAATATCATACATATATATGTATATATATTTAGAAGAAACTCAGGGAGTATTGTGAGGAATGTGTTCTAAGCAATAAAAACCACAGAAAATGGGACCTAATCTTGAAATAGGTCAAATTTATTGATATCCCTGCACATAGCCAGAGATTCTGGATTTAAAGTGATAGTGCAAATAGCTGAGACAAGCATAATGATTTTGTTGGTTGGTTCATTGAAACCAGGACTCAAAGATATCTTATTCTAAGGAAATTGAGATGCAAGGATGTCCTTAGAACAATGTAGAGGAAGGAATCAAGGACTTAATAAGATTAGAATGTTGGAATAAATTTACTATGTGCAATCAGTTTATTAGCTCTGGTACCAGGAGTCCCACCAGGGTCTGGAGGCTACATCCTTCCAAAGACTTTGAGAAAATATGGAGATATGTATATGTGTATGAGGGGAATAAAGGCTTCATAGTACTGCTGTCTACAGGTCAAGCCTGGTGGTGGAAGCTATCTTCAAGGGAATGTGTTCATATACTTAAAAAAGGAATAAAGACATCCCAGAGTAGCAGAAGCCACTGGCAGCACTTGAGCACCAAGAATTGTGGGGGCAGTTATGAAAAAGGGCCCCAGAGTTTGAGTGATAATCAGAATGGTTTTATCTGAAGACATTTTGGGCAGTGGCTAATTATGGCATTTTTAAGACTGAAAAAGTTGGTTACTTAAAATATATAATCCAAAAGTCTAGGTCTTAGTTCAACACAATCATAGTGGAGTCCCACCTTCCACTTAATTCCCTGATGGAAACCAATTCCAAACCAAGTGTGTGCTTTGATTGAAGGGAGGCTTTGTTTCCTTGAGAGAAGACCTCAGGAGACTGGCATGCACATTTACGGTAAATCCGCACTCCAGCCTTCCCAACGAGACAATCAGCTTTTTGACATGGTAGCTGTGACTGTGAACTAAAGAGATGCAGTTATCAGGAATTTTTGCAGATTTTTTTTTTCTTTTTTGGACAGTTGCCTTGAGCTGAAATGGAAAACCAAAATAGAATTCTGTCTACCAGTCATAGAGGAGACTTATGGGGTTTTGGTCCAAGTTTGTCTCACAGTGATCCCAGTGGACCTGTAAAACCACAGGGATCATAGTCCCTATTGCTGAATGCACAATTGATTTCGATGTAGTTAGCAACTGGCAGAATTTCCTCACGGGATCAGGGCTGTCTTTTTTTTTTTTTTAATTTCAGATTAATGCGAGGATACAAACAACTGGATTATAATATTTGCATTAGTTAGGTACATTCCCTCTTGTAGTTGTGCCTCATACACAAGAGGTGTGCTATATACCCTTATACTGTGTCCATTAAGTGGGAGCACTCCAAGCCTCCATTCCTCCCTCCCTCCTCCTACCTCACTCCTCTTCCCCCCAACCTGAATTGAGTTTTTCTCCTATGTGGGCATGTATTACATCATCTACTGGCTTCATATTAGTATTGACTATGCTGGATACTTGTTTTTCTTTTCTTGAGATAATTTACTAACAAGAATTGTTTCAACTCCAATATGATAATACAAAAGAGGTAAAGTCTCCATCTTTTTAAGGATAAATAGTATCTCATGGTACGTATGTACCACAGTTTGTTAATTCATTCCTGGGTTGATGGGCATTTATGTTGTTTCCACATCTTGACAATTGTAAATTGAGCTGCCATAAACAATATAGTGCAAATGTCCTTGTGATAAAATTATGTTTTTTTTTTTCTGGGTAGATACCTACAAATGGGATTGCAGGATCAAATGAAGGTCTAATTATAGTTCTTTCAGGATTCTCTATACTTCTTTCCAAAGAGGTGGAATGAGTTTTCAGTTCCATCAACAGTGTAAAAATATTCCCTTCTCTCCACAGTCCACACCAACATCTGCAGCTTTGAGACTTTGTGATGTGAGCCATTCTCACTTGGGTTAGGTGACATCTCAGGGTGGTTTTGATTTGCATTTCTCTGGTGATCAGAGACATGAACACTTTTTTGTATGTTTGTTAGCCATTTGTCTGTCTTTCTCAGAGAATGTCCTGTTCCTGTCTCTTGCCCAGTGATAGATGGGACTGTTTGCTCTTTTTCTGTTGTTGATTAATTTGAGTTCTCTGTAGCTTCTGGTTATCAATCCTTTGTCAGATTCCTAACATGCAGCTTTAATTGAAGGAAGAGACAAGTGGAAGCCCCTACAACCATTACCAAAAGTAAACAAAAATCAGCATGTTGCTGGGGGAATTTCAGGGATTAACATCACCATAAAAGCATTGAAAGTTGTCAGGAAGTTGTGCTATATTCCGCTCTTATTTATTTAATTGGCCTATGGATCTTGGAGAATGAATGGATTCTCATAAATATAAGCAGGTATTCACTATAATTGCAGTAATTTCGGGCACCTACTATTCAGTTATTGATCCAGAAAATGTCCTTTTTTTTTTTTTTTGCAGTTTTTGGCTGGGGCTGGGTTTGAACCCACCACCTCCAGCATATGGGGCTGGTTCCCTACTCCTTTGAGCCATAGGCGCCGCCCCAGAAGATGTCCTTTTATCTAATAAAAAAGGAAATTAGAGACAATTTTTTTCACTATATAGGGACAGCAATGCAGATTAACCGATCTGCTTTAGAGCTGTGTCAGTTTTCTCATACCTGTCATAATCTAATCCACAAGGCCTTGAGTAACACTGATACACAAAACATTGAGGTTGTTTATTGTACTGATGACAGCATGCTGATAACATCTGATAAGCAGGACATAAATCATATCCTGATGTCTGGCTGACACACATATAAGACAGAAACTGAGGAATAAACACATTGAAAACCAGTGGCCTGCATCTCTGTAAATTTTCTAGTGGCATAGTGGTTTGAGTTTGTTGAGATAACACATTTGATGTGAAAGGCAATTTTCTGTACCTTTTACTCCCAATCCCTAAGAAAGAAATGAAATGCTTACAAGCCTCTTTGGATTTTGGAGGCAACATGTACTATATCTGAGTCTGCTGCTCTGACCCATTTACCAAGCTTATATTAAAGCTGCCAACCTGTGCAGGCCACTGTGCCAACTACACCTAATGACTCATAGATGCAAATGGAGCTTGAATGTTTATGGTGCGTGCAGGAATGCTATGTGGGGCCACTGACCAGCTCCCATAAGAGACCCACCCCAGGATTTTAGGGCAATGTCATGCCCTCTTCTGCACATAACTTTTTCATTTTCAGAAATAGCTCCTGTTTTGCAACTGGGCCCCAGTAACGATCAATTGCTTGATCATGGGACATCACATGATCATGTGATATGAAACAATATGTCTGATATACCAAGTCCTGGGCCAGTGTAGAAGCACTTTTCTGCAAGTGGGAGTTGCATATATATGACATCAGATGTAAGCATGTTCTGAAGGCATAAGTAAATTTAATGTTCAGATGACCTACACACTCATGAAAACTATCCCTAATGTATTTTTACCTCTCTTTTACCTCACACTATGCCCTCATGGAGAGTTTGTTCCCATCAGTTGACTGAGGAAGAAAGCAAATGTTCTTGGTTTAAATTGATTAGCATTCCATGGGATACCACAGGCTATGCTGGTACTTTCCACATTTGGACTCCTACAGCCTCATAGCTGCCTTAGCAGGTTACTGAAAAGCATCAGGGAAGAGAAATACTTCCAGGGGGGAAAACTGCAAGCATCTTGATTTTCATTGTGCATTAGAGGAGAGGACCAGAGATAAAATTTTATACTAATCCATGGGAAGTATCTAACCATCTGACCTGATGGTCAAGGTTATAGAAGGAATTATTCTAGAGGATAGATGACAAGAAGGCAAGAACATGGAACACTCAGAATGGACAGAGATTATGCAAATATTTGTTTCCCATGGGATGCTAGTCAAAGCTCACTCACTGTGAATGTCCGTCTTATTCCAGCCACCTCAGGCCTTGCTCTATGGGCCCATGAACTAAGCAGCCATGGCGATAGGATTGAGATTATGACCAGGACAAAAAGAGTGGGCTTCATCTAACTAAGGATGATCTGGCCATGATCACTGTTGAGTATCAGTATGCCAGCAGCAGAGATCAGAATTGAACCTTTGATACAGTTCTGTTTTCTAGAGCAACTAACCAAGTGTCTGATATCAGGCTGATTACACTGGAACCCTTTATGGCAGAGGGGACAGTTACATGTCCTCACTGGAAAAGATGTCTCCTCTTGCTATACAAGAGCTTTCCCTTCTCTCGATGCTTCTGCCTGTCCATCATCTATAGATTTAATGATAACTTTATTCTGTCATGATGGTAATGAATTCACCACTCACGAGCAGGGAATTAATTTAATAAGAATAGAAGTTAGCCAGAAAGGAGAAAATGGAATGGGCTATTGAAGACGCAGCTTTGTGCTGGCTGGGAGATCATATGTTGCAGAAGCTAAACAAAATCATACCCATGAATGTGATATGGTGCTTTTCCCGATACAGTAGAAAACCGCAGGTCTGAGAAACAAAGGGTAGGAGTAGGTATGACTCTTGTTTGTGTTTTAGTAAGTCACTCTTAAAAGGTATGCTTTCTGCCCCCATAGCCTTGGAGTGTTCAGATTCTGAGATGTCTATTTCCAAGAAAAGAAAGTTTCTATCAGGGGGGCATTATTGAACATGAAGTTCATATTGCAACTTGGCCACATTGAGTTTTCAATGACCTTCAAATAACAAGAAAGTGGGATACTGTACTGACCAGTGTGACTAATCCTAATTATTAAGAGGAAATAGAGCTGATGCTACTACCCCCAAGGAGGGATAAGTATGCCAAGAACACAAGGGGATTGTCTGGGTGTGTCTCTTACTACTTCTGATACTGTTAATGAAAATCACAGTTACCTGGTAGAGGCAACACTAGTCGTGGTTTGGACCATTCAGGAATGAAACTTTGGGTTTCTCTGCCAGGCTTGCACCCACCTAAGATGATGATGTAGGACAAAATGAGTAAAAAATGGGCAAAAAAGAAGTAAGTTCTGATCCAATTATGACTCTACCATCCACTATAGAAGGAAAAACTTCAGAAATGATGCTTGTATTTTTTCTTCATATATTTTACATATATGGTTACTATTTTAAATTATGCATGAACTTTATGGACACCCTGTGTAATATACCTATGTACCAAATTCTTTTTCCTCTTCCTCTTCTAATGACTTACATAAGGGGTATTGTTAGCTATTAAACTTATAGCTCAGTTTGCAAATTATAAGACATCAGTTAGGAACTGAGACTAAGACAGAAAATGAATGTGCAGGAATGGGTATGTTAGCGTAAGGAGAGACTGAGCGCATCTTTAGCAGATTGAGGGATAGTTCTGACAGGTTAGTCAAAAGCATAATATTGTCATTGTTTGGGAATTTAAATGTATGCATAGGAAGAACTAAACTAGACATACTAGACATCGTGTCTCAGTGTGTAGCATGATCTTTATTTTTTTAACTCTTAACATGGGGCTTGACAGTTTGGAAGCTGCATTAACCAGATTTGCTGGCCGGTAGGGATTTGTTTTAAATTCTGCCAGTGAAAGACATCTGTGTGAGTGTTGGACATGGAAGATATAGAGAAATCATCATTCTCCAGGAGGAGCTGGGGGTCTGCACATGGCAGACGTGGAATTTTGCCAGTGGCTTTTGGGTGTCCTCTTAAGATGCTGTGGGATCATTGGCGGAAGTTAATTGGGAGTTTTTAATTTCTGATTTTTTAATATTCTTTTCAGCTTCCCTCACTCTGCAATAATTATGTAAGATTGTACATCTCTATATTAGACCTATTGCTGCTTAAAATACCTAGCATGGTATCTGGTTTCTAGGCCAAATCCTGACTAATACCTAAATTGCACTTTGTTCCAGTAGTTGGCTACTACAAAGATTATCTGGGACTGTGTGGTGTGAATGCTAAATATATATTCCCATAAAATATTTCAAAGTACATGCCTCAATAAATGTTTACCTGCAGCATTGTCTTAAACTACACAGATAATCCCCAAATAGATACAGTTGTTCCTCAGTAACCCCAGGGAATTGGTTCTAGGACTCTCCCCCCACCATGCCAAAATCCAAGAATGTTTATGTCCTTTGTATAAAATGGCACAATATTTACATAAAACCTACTCACTTTCTCCTACACATGTTAAATCATCTCTAGATACTTATGCTACCTAATACAATGTCAATGCTATGTAAATATAGTAGAACCTCTGTAAGTGACCACTCACGGACTGTAGCAAACTGCTCAACACACGAAGGTGGTCAACATAAGGAACTAGGCCTACTGTACTGATACACCCATGGGACACATGTCTGGTCTATGAAAATTAGGTCAACTTAAGGAGGTGGTCAGTTATGGAGGTTTTACTATAGTTGTTATACTTTATCATTAAGGGAGTAATTATAAGGAAAAAAGGCTGTACATGTTCACTACAGATACCGGGATTTTATTCAAATATTTTCAATCCAAAGTTGCTTGAATACGTGGATGAGGAATGTATATGTAAATATACCATATGTTGTGAAATATAACTCAAGTGGTTCAGCTATAATCAAAACAGAATAGATTTAATTGGACTGTTCCAATACTCAGCCAACTCATATTTATTATGTTGGTATCCCAAAATGTTATGCTGCTGAATTTTCTGCCAGTTTAACTTACTGTGACTTTGCCAACATAAATGGGAACAGAAGAACAGGTTTGGTTGTGTGAAAACCATCACAGATCTAACCATATGTTTATGCCTTTTCAAAACATTATTATTATAAATTTATTTCTATCTTACATGAAGTCTATATTCTTCTGCATTACAAAAGAGGAAGGAAATGATAATGATAGCTATTTTCAGCAGGGAGACTATATTTATTTTTTCTTTTAGCTAGACAAGCGAACTTTTCTTAATGCTCTTTAGTTAAACTGCCTGGAAAAACTTGGTATTTCTAATGGTGTGTCAGTGTTGTTTGAGTGACACTATGTAGATTTAAAAGACCAGGAAAAAAATATTTCCAGGAAAGAAACCAAATACCACAAAATGAAGTAGACTTATGATGGAAAATAGAAAAAAAAACTAAGTATTTTAAAGAACATATTATCAGAAATTACCAAACAATTTTATAATCAATCCAGCCTATTTCTAGACAAATTTTTGTAGAACAGATGGTTGTCTAAAAAAAGAGAGAGAAGAAAAGCAATATTGATGATTCTCAAAGACTTTTCAGAGTAAAGCCCAAGCTACTTGGCACTGCACACAAGCCTTTAGCTGCTCCTCCTGCTAGTCACCATCCATGGACTGGCAACTCCCCAGTGCTTTCACATGAGACTCTCTGTTGATGCTGGACATACCACGAGCTCAACATTTTGCTTGGGCAATACTTGGATCTGAATTCTTCTAGCAGTCTTAAAATGTCTTCAGCTGCTTTTATGTGTCTCTGCACCTGGATTGAGTCCCATAAATACAGAGATTGTTTATTCATCCCGTAAATAACAAGTGTTCTTAGCAAATATAGGTGGTAGATGCCAATAAATGGTTGATAAATATAGGCAATTAATGAATGTGTGAATAAACTATAGTGCACATTTGGAGAAAATATTAAAGGTTCTATTGTCCAGCTTCCACGTTTGAGGAAAATGAGGCGTGGGGAAGATTTGTTTTGTTCCAATTCATAGCAGCAGCTCCGCTGGGCCTGGAACACAGGTGTCTCTGCTGTCTAGTCAGAGGTCTTTCTACTGTTTCATTCCTGCCTAATTTGGAAATTTGCTTGAAGGGATTGTGGTTCGTTTTTCTAAATATTTTCTCTGTAACACTCTTAACATCCTTGGGAACATCATTCACACCTTAAAAAATAATTGAGGAGAAAGCGCCTATAACTTCAGACATTCAAATAGCTACAGCAGCCAACTAGCTTTGCAGTGGGCTCTTCGCCTGTCTAGCATTTCATCTCTTTCAAAAAACAACAGAACCAGTGTAGTAATTACTTACAAAGCACATACTTCAGAATCTATGCTGTGTACAGACTATATATTCTATATCTGCATTTGGCTTTACACTATTGAGTTGTAAGAGTCCTTCATAAAGTCTGGATATATGTCCTTTACAGAGAGGGGGAGAGGAAGGGGGAGAATGAGTCTCTTTCCAGAATATACTTTGCTTTTTCATTACCTTCCTAGTATATCTTGAGCTGCAGAAGTATTAAATTTGGATGACGTCCAAATTTTTTGTTTTTTCTTTTATGATCCATACTTTTTTTCCCCTTCAGTCTCTAAGGAATATTTGCCTATACCAAGATCAAAAATTTATTCTCTGATGTTTTCTCTGTGAATTTTTATGGTATTTCTTCTGTAAAGTTTAGACTTATTATGTCAAATGAATTTTTTGAAAGGTGTGAGGCAGAACTTGATTTTAATTGTTTTTCCATATATTCATCCACTTTTTTCAAAATTATTTAGTGAAGTTTTCTTTCTTCATTTAGTAGAGTTCACATTTTTCTTGAAAATCAATTCACTCTATGTATCTGTGGGTCTATTTCTGGATTTTTCTATCCTGACCCATTGATCTAGTTGTTTTTCATCTGGCCAAATACACTTTGTCTTGATTATTGTAATTTTAAGTCTTTAAATCAGAGAGCATATGTCTCACAGTTGTGTTCTTTTCAAGATAGTTTTGGATATTCTGAATCCTTTTCATTTCTATGTAAATTTAAGGATCTGCCAGAGAAATGATCCCATACAATTCATTGAGTCTCTATGTCAATTTCAGGAGAAAGGCATTTGAACAATATTGTTATCTATATCCATGAATATGGATATTTTCTAAGTTCATTAAAATCTTTATTTTTCTCAGAAATGTTTTATAGCTTTCCGTAGGGAGAGTATGTTTCTTTCTGTTAAATCTGTTCTTATGCATTATATTTTTGATTCTATATTTTTTTTAGTTTCAAAGACAAACTCCTACTATTTCATTTCAAGATTTCTAATTCCTGGTTGCATTCAAATACATTTAGAAAAAGAGATTATTGTTGGACTATGTTTAAATCTCAGAATGTCCTTCTGCCGTGATTTACATATTAGCAAATTACAGTTACTGATTTATGCTAGGCTATCAAAAATGAATTTGACATGATTTGTAAAAATGAGTCATTAGATATATAAATGATTCTGTATTAAAATTTGAAACATCTTACTCTCTAGTTTAATTGAGCTTTCCAAATTAACCATCTGTTGTTGAACTTCTAAGTACTCTTATTGTTTAAATGTGCACTGCTTAATTAGACCTAACACGTGACATATGGGTGTCAAGTAGGATTGATGGTGACAACAGGGGCTGATGTTTAGTACTTAAGCCTACAATTAGCAGTGTGACTTTTCCACCCAGATGAAGTAATTAAGACAGCTATAAAATCTGCAAAGGAAACTAGAGGAGACCAACAGGACCAAAAGGCAGTGTGAGTTTGAAAACTCTGAGCTGGAAGCATCCCTGCATTTCAGCGAGGGTGGGTAAGTTAAAGTTACTTATTGCTTCACTTATTACTCAAACCAATAATATATTTCTATTCTAAAAATTCTGTCAATGGTCACATTCCAGTGCACCTACTGAAAGGTAAAGAAGCAGTTCTAGTAACAAAACCAAATCATCACATTTTCAGAAGAAATATTATACATAATATATTCAGAATACATATTGATATATACCAGTGGCTTTTTCTTCATCTTTTGCTCTCCTGACCATGGCGGTTTGGTGTTTGGTATTTTGTCTTTACCTCAGGGATGGGCTGTTTGAAAGCCATTTCACCATCACTTTTTATTTCAGCATTTTGTGATTTTTCTCTTCTCCCAAAATATTTGTGTACATACTGCTGTGTGAACCTGGCTAATGTAGAAGGGTGAGAGTACTTGAAACCTCTTATTTTCTTCTTTGGTCAAGCCTGGCTATTTGTAGAGTTCTGAAAATCTATACTTGAGACATTTTAAAATATTCTTTTATCATACCAATGAAAGAAAAGTAAAACTGATTCCTGGTTTACCTATTTTCTTTCTAATTTTTAAAATCCTAGTCTTTGTTTTTAAATTCCTTCTCCATTCTGAGTTTTGCTTGAGTTGCTGTTTCACTGATGGTATACAACATCTTGACAATGGAACACCCCCGTCTTTGGAGACATCTTAGTCTTTTCATATTTCTTTCCATATTTCTCTTGATGACACAAACTGACACTTCAAGGTTCTTTCCCCCAAAATACAGTTGCTCATTGTTTCAGCAGCAATCTTGGCAATATATTTAGACTCAAACTTAACAAAGGCATTGCCTTTGCTGTTCTTATTCTTTCTTTTGGGGTAGTCCAATTGTAATAGTTCCAGACTGAGAGCAATTTGAAGGCTTCTGGGAACGAATGCAGACATGCGTGTCTCTATTTTTCATATTACATGGCTGGTTGCTTTCCAGACAGCCCTTATATACCTGGAGCCCCAAAAGCCAAGGTTCAAAAAGGCCCCCCAAATGCATGGCCTACTAGACTACCCCATGACAAGTTTTTCATGCTAGGTGCACGGCAGCAGACATTCCCACGTGCCTCTCAAACTCCAGCTTCTCCTGCAGGCTAAATAACAGTAGCATCTTGCATCACCTTCAGAGACCTACAGCTTTCAGAGCTCTGTGTTTCACCTAGAACTCCTGGCAAATCTTTTGCATACACTTTTAAATGGCATTTAAAATTAATTTCCTACCTATTTTTTGCTAGTAGTATATAGAAATACAATTAATATTTGTTTATTAATTTTCTATCCTATGAACTTTCTAAATTTTTTTCCCAGTAGTTAAATTTTTAGATAACTTAGAGTGTTTGAATAACCCCCTCAGGATCACCTGTGAATAGTTTTTATTTTTATTTTTTTTTTGTTTTTTTTGAGAAAGACTCTCACTCTGTTGCTCAGGGTACAGTGTCCTGGCATCAGCATAGCTCATAGCAATTTCAAACTTCTGGGTTCAAGTGATGCTTCTGCCTCAGCCTTCCAAGCAGGTGGGACTATAGGTGTCCGCCACAATGCCTGGCTGATTATTGTATTTTTAGCAGGGACAGAGTCTCACTATTGCTCAGGCTGATCTTGAACTACTGAGCTCAAGGAATCTGCTCACCTTGATCTCTCAGAGTGCTAGGACTATAGGCATGATTATGGGCACTATTCCTGGCCAAAAAGATAGTTTTAATCTTTCTTTTTCTATTTATATGCTTTTTATGTTCTGTTTATATTTCACTGACAAGGAGCTCTAGTACAAAATGAATAGAAATTAAGAGTAAATATCTTTGCTTTGTTCCTTATATTAGGAAAAAAGTTCAATATTTCATCATTATTTATTGATGTCTATAGATGCTCTTTACTGAATGGTGGAATTTCCTTCTACTTTCTCCTTGCTTAGTTTTTACAATGAATACCTGTTGCCATTTGTCAAATGTGTTTTCCACTTCTATTGAGATAATTGCATGCTTTTCTATTTTTTACCTGTTAATGTATAAACAAGTAAAACTATAAAAGACATATCACATTCTTAAAGCATCTACTCAAAAAATACTAGAACTATTTGTTTAGTGACTATATATACTATTTTATTATATTATATTATTATTATTATTAAATCATAGCTGTGTACATTAGTGCAATCAAGGGGTACAATGTGCTGGTGTCATATACAATTTGAACTATTTTCATCAAACTGATTAACATAGACTTCATGGCATTTTCTTAGTTATTATATGAAGACATTTGTATTCTGCATTTAGTAAGTTTCACCTGTGCCCTTCTAAGATGCACCATATGTGTGGCCCCACCAATTACCCTCCCTCCACCCTAACCTCTCCCCTTCCCTCCCCTCCCTTACCCCTTTCCCTATATTCCTGTGCTATAGTTGGGTTAGAGCCTTCATATGAAGCCTGTAAATTAGCTTCATAGTAGGGCTGAGTACATTGGATACTTTTTCTTCCATTCTTGAGATACTTTGCTAAGAAGAATATGTTCCAGCTCCATCCATATAAAAATGAAAGAGGTAAAGTCTCCATCTTTCTTTAAGGCTGCATTCTTATCTTTGTTTTAGTGAAGTAGTTTAGAATACAGTTTAAATTAAAAGTTTAAAATAGTAACTTTGAAATAGGGTACTGGAATTTATATCAGTTAATTGGTGGACTCTTAGGTGCTGGGCAAAGCTGGGCCTGGTCATGAGAATAATGTTGAGAAATGTTGTCATTTATTGATTAATGGTGCGTATGTGCAGTAATGGGTATATAAATTGGTGGAAAATAAAGCAAAGGAAAATAAAGAAAGAACTTGCCATGAGAGCACGGTAGTCCCCTTTATTATCAGACAATTTCATTGCAGGGCTTATCCCCTGCATCCCCGCCTCCATCTGAGAAATTTTCATGCAATACTCATACTAACAGCAACACCTCCTGGGCTCAAGTGAGATCTTGAAGAGTAATGTGGTGCGTGAAGGGAATAAATAACTGAAGATATAACCGTGGGGAGCAGCCAACAATTCCATGACTTTACTTTCCTCTATAATCAAGTTTCAGGAAAGTCTGCAATTCTAGGGTAAGTGGGAAATAAAGCTTTGTCTAAGGGGAAAAGATAATCTATAAAGGGTAATTTTCTGAGATCATCATTTTGGCTGAAAAGGGGATCTGGTATGTACCTGGTCTGCATATAATGTATGCAAATCTCTAGGGTGGTTCCTTTACTGACTAAGGGAAATAAGATAAGAAATTGAAAATTAATGAAACTACACATTTGAATGAAACCATGTATAATTTACTATAGACTTAAGAATTAAAAAGTATATAAAACCCATAATTACCATATAGTATGTATATTCTGGCAAAAATCTTCAACATGAATTCTTCATCTGCTCCCTCTGTCCCCAAACGCACACATATAGAGAATTCCTGGAAATGAGTGACACACCCTCAGCTGACTTTACCTGCAAGACATATCTGTCATGGTCAAATTCTATCTTTTAAAGCTGTCACCATTTTGTTTATTAAATTCTGTTTTATTGAGTCTCACAGTATCACATTTCATGTCTGTAGCATAAAATCAGTGGCAAAAATTTCTCATTATTTTCATTCACAGTTTGGGTTTTATGAGATCAGACAATCAAGTTCTCAAACTCATCCTAGAAAAAGTGCTACATACCTCATTTCTGAATATCACTATGGTCACCTTCAAAGTACTCCCTTTAGGAAGCCATGCACTGATGCCAGTGCCTCATCCACCTTTCAAAGCAATTCTGGAACTGTTTTGCTGTCATCATAGGAGGTCTGACAATTGGGTTCTTGAATTCGTCCTAGAAAAAGTGTTCATCTTGGCCATCTGGTGACTGTAGTGATATTCAGCAATGAGGTATATAGTGCTTTTTCTAGGATGAGTTTGTGAACTTAATTGTTCACAACCTCATAATTAGATCTTTTCATATCCTTCTAGAAATGTTTTAACTGCTTTCCAGGTATACACAGATCTAATTACCTGGTCTTTCAGGGTTTCTCTCTTCTCCAATATCCCTCCTGTACTATATCCTAAGGGATAACTTATTTCTGCTGTGCAAAGTGGCCCATCTACTCCTGTCCTCCTTTTTAAATCTTGCTGGTCAGCACATTGTAGGTATGTCTGCCTTGCTTCCACAGTGGGAAGTGGGCATTTTACTTTCTTCTTTTTGGTTGGAGAAAGGTTTTCAAAGTAAATCTGAACCAAAACTGGCTTCCTAGTTGCATATTTTTCCCTATAAAAATAATTTTTCTTTATAGTACTGCTAAATGTTACCCCTGGCTGCAAGATAGTGTTTTACTATTTAAGTACCAGTTTAAGCATACCTTCTCTTTTTCTTGTAGGAGAAATTCTTTGCTTGCTAATTCGGTAACAGTGTCGGGGCATGATTAGGGTGGAAGGGAGTGGGTATTGCTCACTCTGGTGATGGCTCCCAGGAAAATGACCCTGTAAAAAGCATTACTGGACCACTCTGTAGCTGCCACCCAGCTCCCCTGATCGATGACACAGAGGTAGCACCACAGATGAAATGATTGATTTGAAAGGGAATAGCTGAAGCTCAGCTCAGGCTTTTCAGTGACTACCCATCTTTACTAAGATTCTTATATACCCTAAACAATCAGCTAACAATATCCAAGGATAAAGAACACAAAAGGTGACAAAATCTGCCATAAACATACCTCATTTACAGTAAAGCATGTACACACCCTTTTAAACCAAGAATATCCTGTTAGGATATAAACAACAATGGAGATAAACCACAAAACAAGATTTTGGGGAAATAAGTGGTTTAAATGCTTGATCCTTTAACAGACCATTTGGAGGCAGTTAATTGTCTTAAGGGAATAGTCTGGAAAATCTCAAGATATACAGGTATCTGTTTGCAGACCTGCCTCCACGAAGCTCCACCCTAAATCACTTTTACATGGTTAGGTAAGCCACATATGGAGTTCTAACCAGGATTTTTTCCTTTCTAACTCACAAAAGATTTTAAACTTGCCTTCCCCAAATGGGAGTCTGATTGACCTTACAAGGGTGCAGATGACTGTGCCCTTTCACCACTCAAAAGGCACAACATAAGAAGGCTATTTTTAGGGGAATGTTCCTAAACTTCTCCATGATTTAACCAAGGGTAACAACTTCCCATTCTACCCAAGAAATAAGCATAATTAAGTTGCAGAACTCCACTTTCCTTTTCTAATGCACACTCTTTAGTTTTTTTTCCTGAAGCCTACTTGCCTCCCTGTTCCTACTTATATTTCTTTTTCAGTTATCTACCCTTTTTTAATTTTTTCCTGGAATTTATATATTTCCTATTTTGTTTTAAGAAATGGCCTTTGAAAATGATCACATATCACATTCTAAGTTCACCAGGTAAAAATATAAAAGAGGTACAAAAGATTTTGTATATAGCTGAGGTAGTGATTTTCAACCAGTGTGCTGTGCCACACTGGTGTGCTATGAGAGGATCTAAGGTATGCCATGAAATGTTTAGAGATCATTAATTAAATTATTTTCCCAAAAAGTTCAAAGTACAATAAGTATATTTTTCTTACTCTATTTTTGGATCAACATAATTTAAGTGTGCAGTAGAAGTTTAATTATAGGTTTAAGTTTGCTGTGAGATAAAAAAAAGGTTGAAAAACACTAGCTAAGAATGCATATGCACTAACACACTGTTATAAAGACACATATTCATCTTTATAACAAATTCATGATATTAGGATACTGTTATTTTTTTCCCATTTTATTAAGGAAAACTGAAAATTAGAGGACTAACAATTTGTTCAAGGTCCCATACCTGATGATAAAAGGGAGAATTCAAACCCTGTTGTCATTGACTCTAGAAGATATGATTTTTGATCCAATGAATAATGACCTAGTGCCTTGGTGCTAGAAAAACAACATTGACCACACAGACCTCATCGAGCTTAGCTGCCTCTGAAGTGTCAAAGAAACATCTCATCAGATAATTAAAAGGCAAGAAGACTTTATTCAAGACAATTGCAATAGGAGGAGAGACTGAACTCAACTACTTAAAATAGAAGGCTGGAAATTGGTAAGCACTAGAGTGAATTAGTGGAAACATACTGGAGGACATCAGGGCGTCAGTGTGGCCAGGCGATGTGTGTTGCTAACTGGCACTTATGGAAGTGAGATTTCTACCACCCTATACACAGAGACTGGGAGACAGGGATGCTGTCTTCTTGATGATTTCACTACAAAGAAAAGGGCTTCCAGGTCCTTGAGAAAGACATTCCTGGGTTGCCAAACTGGCAAGAGGCTGGAAGGAGACTTACATTTCATAGGGACAAGAGAAAGAATTTACAATAGCAAACTTTTTTAAGTAACACTTTGAGAGAAAGGAAATTAGACATCAATAATCAGGAAGAAACCTGTCCAAAATTTAGTCTCATCCTGGTCAGGAAAGAGACAAAAATAAATGGCAAATGTCATATGAAGCAGTATGAAGGTTCTGGGGTTGGGAAGATACTGTTTTACAGGGTAATGAGACTTTGTCCTCGTTCTTACCTGGAATAGAGGGAAGTCTTAAGCCTTCATTTCCTGACTTACAGAGCAATTAGTTGGAACTAGGAAAAATATTTTCTAATGATGAAAACATGGTAACTGATATGGTAATTACGATAAACATATTTCCAGACTGGGTCTTCTGGTTTATCTTCTTATTTGGGGGCTTTTTCAGCCACTATCTTCAATGTACATTGTTAATTTTAGAACTGCTGTCATCAGTAAATAGGCTACTATCAACCACCCTGACCATTTATCTTCCCACTGCCCTAAATTTCTAGATCCTCTAACTCAAAGACCTAATTATAACTTCTCTTAGATAATATAGCTTCCCTATTATTTTCCTGAGAAAAAATACCTGGATAACTTAGATCCTCTTGTACCTCTTCTAAATCAGGCATATTTTCCTAATAAGCCTAAATTTAAATTGTTCATGCATTTCTTCCTGGATGATAGCATAATTTATGTAATCTCCAAAAGATAGGGAAGCCACTTCAGCATGTTAGAAAGTAATTTCCCCCCTTGGGCAATAAGGGAGACTTTTAGCAGCCCTCTCACCAGCTAAATCAAGAAAAGCAAGTGGCTAAGTAGCAAGTGTAATCTCCAGCTGGGCACCTCTGTGCCTTATACTATCTCTATTATTTTTATGTTCTCACGAAAATGTTACAAAGCCCTCTACATTTTATAGATAAGAAGATTGAGGCTTAGAGATTCTTAATCAGTCCACATAACTATTAATAGTAAGCAGGAGACCTGAGATATGAACCAGCCATTCTAATTACAAATCTTATGCCTTTTGCAATTTTTGTTCCATTATTACATGTTCTACCAATCAAGTTTTATTCCTAGGGAGAGGGGAGTAAAAAAAAATTATGGCTTTTATTTTTTTTCATGGGAAACATAGGCATCTGCAATGATATTGGAATGAAACATATAAGAAATATTATTATAGTTTAATCTAGAATTTCTCATGGGGTTTAAAAATACAGAGTTTCCTATTCAAATTTCTTTTCAGGATGGATCATTAGGGAAAAGGCTAAATGGTGTCAATTATTCATTTTTATTTCAAGTTTAAGAGAAACTATTGTACTAGCTTATTAACTCCCTTTGTGGCTTTCTAAGCTCAATCAATTTTGTGCTTTTTGGAAGAGGAATATTGCAGAAAATAGATTTACCACAGGGTAAATTCCAGTTACTCTGGAGAATATTAACTATCTTACCTTGTTTGCTTAAAAGGTTTCTTCCGATTAAAGAATCATAATTTAAAATGAAGAAACAAAATTTCCTTCCACATTACTCCATAATTTATTTCTTTTCTCTCTTGTGTACTTACACCATAAGCCTGATGCTAACTTTTGGCTTGGAGAATGATAGTTAGTGCATTTCTTTGAAAATCTAAGTCCTGCCTTATGGTCTTCAGCCTCCTGCCTTCTCATCTTAGAATTTATCCTGAATGTTTCAGAAAATTCAGACTACATCATCTATGAAAGAGTGGGGTTTGAAAGATGCAGATCCAAGAATCTGTATGAACAAAAAGTTGTACTCATAGGGGTGGGACGATGGGTGTGTTTTTGGTGATACTCTACCCTATTGCTTACTGAGGCTGGGAGCCCTCCTCTTTGTCACTGGATTGCTTCTTCTCAGACAGGAGGAGAGAGACATGAGGTATGCCACCTGACTGTAGTACTGCCAGGATTCTGCATGGCCTTGGTTGGAGGGAAAGTGTGAAACTGCCCATTTCAAGAGATACTTAAAGGCAGGTATTAGAGCTGTGTATTCGAAAGCGTGGCCTCTAGTTCATTCAGGAATGGCTGGTTGTCATGACAGAATCACATCATCTCACACAGGGAGAGGACCTGTAAAAGACCACACAGTACAATTACTGTCAAACTTCCGAATTACTTAAGAATCACTAAGGGATTATAGACACGCAGATCCTGTGTCATATCCTGATGACAGCAAGTTTCTCTGGGTGGCTCCAGGGCCTGCTTGGTCATAAAACTTCCTAAATATTTATTAGTTAGCTCTGAAACTCAAAAAAAAAATAATTTGGTTAGATAGTGAAATGATATAATATAACTCTAAGGATTTGAAAATTACAACAATTAATTCCTGAATGATAATTTTATTCATAATAGTCTGGCTAAAGCCTAAGCAGATGCTGACTCTTACAGATTGAAAACCTGTCCTGTTTTCTCCTAAATGGATGGATTGCTACCTGATTTGATTTTGCTTCTTGCAGACATTCTACGGCTGTGTCCCTGGGGAAAAACAGAGGAAAAGACAGTCCTTCCAGATAACAGGGTCTGTCATTGAAAAGTACCTTTATGCTCCTCCTTGTTGTTAGGAGGTAAAGAAGCTCTGCTCTAGAATCACTATCCCTAGCCCCTTTCACTCTTGACAGAGTACATCTGAAAAGGGAAAGAACTGTTTCCATCAAGTCTCCAGTACAGATAAAATGAAAAAGGCTGGCCTTGCCCCAACACACTTGGGTAATTAATTTAGTCTAATGTGTCTGTTCTAGCATCCAAGTACTGCAGTAATAGGCGCCATGCAAATGTACAGATAGCTGGAGAAAGATCACTTTCTTCAGATAATTGAATTACTCCGTGGTCCACCCAGTGTTAACAATGACTTGAGGCTCTCATTCACTATTTAGACTAATAATAACTTACATGTTAGACAATTTTTAATATTTAATGCACTTTTACAAACACTATAAGGAAGCTGGTACTTAATGAAGGTAATATGACTTGATTTCATGGTCTGACAACCTAGGAAGCAGGCAGGATCAAAGTCAGGATTCAAATGCAAGACTGGAGGCTCCAAGTCTTTACATCAGGGAACAAAGAGGGGGCAAAAGAGGACAGCAGACAGAGGCCAAGAGTGGGTTCAGAGACAGAAGAGGCTGCACAAGACATCACACCAGCAACTCCACAAATAAGAAAATCCTTTTTTCTTTAAAGGATGAGGGTAATTTGTAACCAGTTTTTCCAACTCCTATATTCAAAGCTCTGGTGATAGGCCAGGCATAGTGACTCATACTTGTAATCTTAACACTCTGAGAGGCTGAGGTGGGTGGATTGCCTGAGCTCAGGAGTTCGATACCAGCCTGAACAAGAACAAGATTCCATCTCTAAAGAAAGCTGGGCATTGTGGTGGGCACCTGTAGTCTTATTTGTGGAGTTGCTGGTGTGATGTCTTGTGCAGCCTCTTCTGTCTCTGGACCCACTCTTGGCCTCTGGTGCTGTCCACTCAGAAGGCTGAGGCAACAGGATCACTTGAGCCCAAGACTTTCAGGTTGCCGTGAGCTGTGATGCCACAGCACTTTACCTACAGCAATAGAGTGAGACTCTATCTCAAAACACAAACAACAAAAAGCCCCTCTGGTTATAATAAGAGTATTATTAGGCCTAAACCCTCACCCAGATTTTTCTAGATTATAAACTCACTCCTACACTCATCCAGGCTTCTCTCTTCCTAATGAGCACTCCACTGTGTCCTTTCTCTACTTAGTTGTCAGAGAAAATTCATTTGATGAACACTAAATCCCAGGGTCCTCACATGATCTAATCCTTTTAGTAAGTTTTTCATTCAAAAAAGGAAAAAAAAAAAACATATGGAACTGGGCAACAGGGAATGTAATGAGGAGGAGGGAAAAAAAAGACTTCCAAGCATCCCTGAAGCTAAGAGTATAGTAGGAGATTAAAGAAAACTAAACATATTATGCTTTGGGTGTAAGAGCGTCGGTCTATTTCAGGATGAGATGGAACTCCATGGATAAACAGGTAACCCAGACTGGCCTTATCAGAAAAGGCTGCTTGGAAGCTAAAACCTAGCCTGATCCATAGAGGAAAACTAGGAACTTGCTAGATAAATAGCTATGGGATGGAGAGAAGTTTCCAGTCAAAAGGGAGTAGCACTGTGTGAAGGCCTGGAGCTGGGGACCTTATGAAAGTAAATGTTTCTTATTTGTGGAGTTGCTGGTGTGATGTCTTGTGCAGCCTCTTCTGTCTCTGAACCCACTCTTGGCCTCTGTCTGCTCTCCTCTTTTGTCCCCACTTTGTTCCCTGATGTAAATAACTGCATTTACTCACTTCCCTTTTATTTGCAAGCAAAGAACAACTGTGGTAAGTGCAATAGTGACACCTTCAAAGATGTCTACACCATATTCCCAGGAAATTGTGAATGTGTTAGGATGTCCCGAAGAGGACTGAAGTTTACTTAGAGAATTAGATTGTTAATACATTAACTGAAATATAAGAAAATTACCTGTATTATCTGGGAAGACACAATCTAATCTGAAAATAAGTGGGAAGTAGAAGAGAGTCAGAGACACAGGACTCTAGAAGGCCACTGCACACCTGGCTTGGAACATGGGGAAGCAAGTCATGAAACAGAAAATGTGGTCTCTAGAAGCCAGGAATGACTCTCAAGAAAATGCCAGTAGGAAAATACACAGTTTGTTTCTATAGCCACATTGACCTTCATTTGGCTCACTGAATGAGTGGGAAAAAGATTCTCTCCTGGGGATTCCAGAAAATAACCCAACATTCTAACTCTGTGGTTTTAGTCCAGTGAGACCCATGTCGGTTCTGTGACTCACAGAACTCCAACATGATGATGAATTTTTTTTGTTTGAGGCTGCTCAGATTGTAAAATTTTGCAATAGCAGCAATATAAAATGACTATAAAGGTTTTCTATTGGGAAGTATCAGGTGTTCTAGAAGACCTGGGAGGGTCTAGATTTCACAGTCACATCATGGCATTATAGGTCACGTCATGGCATCACAGCTCCTATGAACTGCAGCCCCAAAGACAAGTGCTGTCCACCCACAGCCCTGCATTACTACCTTGCTGCATGAAGATGACATCATAGCTTTTTGAGTCACATAAAATTTATTATTAATTCTTCTGGAAAGAATGGCTTTCAAGAATCACAAAGGAAAATTGTTTCTATGGTTATAACATGTGCTTCTTTCGGAGCCTCTGTCCTAACAAAACTGGCCTTGAATCCCAAAGTAGGTACATTTCCTTTAGCTTTTGTTCTCTCTTAAAGAAGGATGTGTTTTCTGCCTTCCCAGAGCCTTCTCCTCAGGACATTGTGAGGAAGCATCTATCTCTCCTCCTTAATACTTATTGTGATGTTAATCTTCATGCCTTGAAATCTAAACATAGTCTTCAAAATCCCTAACAACTTGCTTGAGTTTAGGGATAGGAGTGGGGCCGATAAAGGTGATAAAGTTTTAACCAGCGATCCTCAGCAGGTCGCATCTCAGGACCTCTTACACTGTCCTAGATGTGCAGTGCACATTGGGATTCACTGTCACAAGGCCTCACCCACTCAAGGAAGAGATGAGAAGAGGGGAAAAAAAATCTTTAAGGTTAAAAGTACATGTATGTGCTTCAAAGTTGAGGATGGCATTGTGAGATACTGCTGTCATTTTCTTCTTATGGAAATCAACTCAGTAACAATAAAAATGAGAAACATTTAAAATTCATCTTTGATGAAATGAAATATTGTCCATACCCCAAACAACCTATGAACAAAGGCTGCCAAGGAAAGTTTACTTTGGAGTATAAGAAATACAGCTCTCTCTGTGCCATGGGGGTGCATGCTACTAGCTCAAATAAGCCAGCAAGACTCCATTTTCCACAGGAAATAGTGCACACTGAGAACCAAATCTCTGTCTTTTGGATTAAAGGGATTAAATAGAATCAGGTACCTATGTTAATTGTGGAATCATTTCTAAAGACTGAATGGCTCTGTAGAGTAATAGGACAGTCAGATTTAAGGCAAGAGTGAAAATGACATGATTGTATGATGTGTTATACAGATGAAGCAGAAAAGTGGAGAGAAACTGAACTGTGAGCAGTTTATGAATGTGAATCTCTTATGGGTGGTGAGAAAAATAGGCTGAGGAAATTCTTATGTGTATGCACAACTGTAACAAAAAGTTTCACTGAGAATAAAGCTAAAATCCCAGTAGTTGCGCCTTCCTTGGTTGTTTCTATATAAGAATTTCCTAATATAACTGAACCAGGATTGATGTATATCATACAAAATAAATAATAATAAATAAAAATAATTGCCATGGTCTGTATACATTACTACTACTAGGGGGAAAAGAATTAAAAAATAGAAGTGAAAAGAAAATATCTCCATTAAGGAAATGATGGCTTATAACAACATGGTGTGTAAGCCTTGATGAAATTAATAAAAAGTGGAAACATGGAAGATCTAAGAGGTTGACAGAGAAATGGGAAATCATAATAAATGACACAGAAGATGGGACTGTGAAAAGTGACAATAATAACACGTAGTGAGCAAGGATAACAAGAGTAGAGAGGTTCTGTTAGATAAGGATGGAAGACAAAGAAAATATATGCATCATAGGGTCCCTAACAATCTAACAAATGACAAACAAAAATATCTAAATATGTAATTCAAGAAAATTTTCAGAACTAACTCTAAAGCTAGTTAGAGTCTATAGGTCTGAACAATGCTCTCTGCCCTAGGAAAACTAATATATAGTGATCAATCTGAGACATATCCCAATAAATTATTAGGCTCAAAGGGAAACATCCTTTGATCAGAAGGAGAAATCACTGTCTTAATCAGTTTTGGACTACCGATAAAATACCAAGGATCAGGCGGCTTAAAAAACAGAGATTTCTTTTGTCACAGTTTGAGAGGATAGAAAGCCAAGATCAGAACGTGACTCTGGTCAGGTTGTAGTGGGGGCTTTCTTTCTGGCTGGCAGATGCCACAGTCAAACTGTGTCCTAACATACCAGAAAGCCAGTGAACTCTGGTCTCTTCCTCTTCTTATTAATATAAGGACCCTAATCCCTTGCTGGTGGCTCCATTCTCCTGGCCTCATCTAAATCTAATTATCTCTCAAAAACCCACCACCAAATGCTATAACTTACGGGGTTAGGGCTTCAAGATATGAATCCGGGGGGGGGGGCACAAAAACATTCAGTCCATGACAGCCACCACTACAGGATAAAAATTCTTTTTAGCTGCTTATCTCTTCATAGATGACAATGGATCATACTGAAGAGTCCTTAAGAAAACTAAATAATACAAAAGCCTCATAATTATATACTCAGTAAAATTGTCATTCAGGTATTAGGGTCCAACACTACACCTTTTAAACATACAAGAAGTCAGAAAATGTAGTTGTCATCAGTGTTTTTGGTAGAAAGTGCAACAAGATAAACTTGAGAAAACCAAGTAATGAATGGAGTAATCAGGGCAAAGGGTTCCGAGTTTATTTGACTATAGAAAAACATGTAAACTGCACAATATAAATGTTGAAAGTGATGATTGTGTAGTTCTACATGAATAACACAGACTGGGAGGGCAAGAGGGAGATGAGATATAAGGTAGTGCAGAAGACTGTGTCCTTTTGATACTGGATGAAAAACGCCACTCCCTATAAAATGCCTATAAAAAGATTAAGTGGATCACAGATTTATACCCAATCCTTGGAGCCAACATGAGCCAGAGTAAGACCCTGTCTCTAAAAGTAGCTGGGCACTGCAGCAGGCACCTGCAGTCCCAGCTACTCGGGAAGCTGAGACAAGAGAATCGCATGAGCTCAAGGGTTGGAGGTTGCTGTGAGCTGTGACGTCACAGCACACTATGGAGGGTGAAAAAGAGACTCTGCTTCAAAAAGAAAGGGGCCAACTGATGATACGTGTAGCAATATGGAAAATCTCTAAAATTTTACATTGAGTGAAAAAGAGAACAGACTATATATTTCCATTCTTAATGGTGTGATAGAGATCAGATTAGTGATTTGCTTGAGGAGTGGGGCGAGAGGAGGCTATTGGCTGAGAAGGGATGGGAGAACTGCCTGGGATGATGGAAACGTTGTGTGGGTGTCTGGAGGTTGAGTCTTTCTCAAACAACGAAGTCTATTCTTGAAGTTCTGAGCACTCTATGGCACATAAATTATACATCGATAGCAAATAATATTTTCAACTCCCTAAAAGGTATCCCCATAAATTCCACTTGATTTTGTTTATCAGTTTTGAAAACACATGCATGCATGATAACTATGACTTCAAACATTTAAAAAGTCATCAAAATTTTATAGGTTCTAATCTGAGAGTAGCAATAACTTGTAAGTTATTCCTGTATCCATTTCACGCAGCTCAGACATGTAAAAAAACTGAGATATTAATATTCACTGAACTCATTCAGTTGTCTAGAGAATAAATTAATGGAAGCTCTCTAAAACACTTAGCAATAAAAGCAAATGATTCTTTCTACGCAATATAGTTTAACTTGACATGCAGAGTGAAAAGTCATCCATCTTTCATTTTCATTAAATTTTACTTTAATTTATGCCACAATTTATCCTTACAGAGCTAAAAGTATAGGATGAATATAAAAGTGTGGTCAGGTCATTGTTGATTTGCATAATTGATTTTCAGTGGGCAGAGAAGCTTTTCGGAGGCCACTTGGTGTAAATTCTCTGGTGTATTTGTCATTACAAGCAGAAGACCAGTGTGTTGAGTTGCATGGCCAGGAGGAAGGGCAGCAGACTGGCACCAATCACCAGCTGTGCCTTCAAGAGAATATTTGACTGTGTCCCATTTCATGTAGGACTAAAGGAGAGTGCAGTATTCAAGGGCAATAATGCTTAGCAGGACACAGAAAAATATAGAGAAAATTTAGGCAGTAGAAGGAAGCGGAAAAGTACAGAGCATGAGGTCAGAGGTAAACTGCAGAGTGCAAGGAGCCCTGCCCATTCCTGACAAAATGCATCCAGGTGAGGCAGGACTCTCTGGGCTAAAGGCTTATGACACCATATAGTTAGAAATAAAGATATTTCCTTTTAGATCAATTCTCATAATCATTCTGGTTTCTAAAGGCCAAAAGCGCTGAGCAGGTATACAAAAAAAGGGATGTTTCATGAGACAGGACCTGACATTGAATGTATTTTATGTAGGTGACATCAATGTTTTACTGTCAAGCCTGTCAATAAGCGTGTTAATGATTTAACACAACAGTTTCATTGTTGACACAACACTTTCAAAGTATTCTTTGAAAATGGAGTTATTTCCCAGAACAAAAAAAATTTGCTAATTCCAACACTTGAGCAAGTTACTTAAACTCGCTGAGGCTCAGTTGCCGTCAGCATGGATATAACAGTGCCTACTTCAGATGGTTAAGAGGGTTAGTGACAAAATGCTGGCAAAAACACTTAGCACAGTACTTAGAATACAGAAGGTGCCCAATAGAGGCTAGAATCTGGTGTATGTCTGTGTGTACACTCACATATACACACATGCATTTCCACATGTGTAGGTATGTCTGCATATATGTATGTGTATATATGTATACATACATACATACATACCTAATGCATTATAAATTGTTAGCAATGTAAGAGAGAAGTTTGACAAATATACACCCAAACTCTATTTGTTGCTTATGGCAGAGCTGGCTGTTTCCAAACCTGTTTCCCTTTCCCACTGGGTCCACAGTTAGCTTCTATGCCCTTACCTCCCTTGAAGGAAGTGGTTGCAGGTACTGAGCTCCTGCCACTGGAATCAGTGGAAGGAATGTGTGCTGCTGGTTATGGGTCTTACATAGGAAAATATGCCATGAATTCTTCTGTTCTGTTGCCCCTCTTCCAGCTGAATGTTTGCAGTCATTGGCTAAAGATTGTTGGGCCCAAATCACTGACCACAGAAATGGAAAGCCACCATCATCACCATTTCCACCCGCCATCCTGATTCCCAGTTTTAGGTGCATGAAAATTAAACTCCTGTGGCATTAAGGCCACTGAAATTTGAGACTTCTGTTGTAGTAACTGACGTTACCTTCACAAATACACTACTGAATCCAAGCAGCGTGTAAATCATGGAGCATCACCTTCAAGTTTTTGCTGTGAGTATTCATGGGAATAGAGTGTGTCATTTAGAGTTTTTCTTTTGGTTTCAAGTAATAAAAAAACCCCTGTTGCCAGCAGATTTAATACCTGGTTGTTTATTTTTATTATAAAAACACAGGACCAGAATAGCAGATATAGCCTTAATTCAGCAGCCAATACATCTAGAATTTTCTTGTTTTTTTCTCATGACTACAATATGGCTGCTGCAGCTCCCACCATAATGTCTATGTTGAAGGCAGAAAAGTTCACTGCATCTGTCTTCTTTTATTAGGAAATTCAAAGCTTACCTAAACTTAGCAGACAACTCAAGTTGCACTGGTAGAAGTGTGTCATTGAGTCTTTACTAGCTATGGGAAGGATACAAAGTCACATTTAACTGGGCACCTTATTGCCCTATTGTTCTGTTATTAAGGAAGACTTGAGGAATAAATATTGACCAGGAAACGAAAGCATCTGTAATTTACATGAGTAATGATGAACTCTAACTTGTATGATTTGTAGTTCAGGCTATACCTGTGATGGACAAATATAGGCGAAAAGCCTATATGCCTCTGTGCCCATCTTTCTGAGAGTGTGCAGGGACAAAATTCTTACTTAGCAAAGTCAGGCTGAAACTGGGGCTGAACTCTGAATAGGCCAATAATCCTGGGTGCTTTGGGGATAAAAGCCCAGTACTCAGAAACTGGCTGCGGGGGCTGGGGCGTGCAGACACGTCTTTGGCAAGTCTTAGGAATCTCCGGACTGTGGGTTTGTAAGATAAAGTCTCTGCCTCCAGATGGTATGGGCCTCCAGAGAGCGGGCAAACAAGCAGCCAATTCCCCTGCAGGTGTCCTGTGACTTATCTGTTTCTAGGCAACTGGCTGACAGTATGTTATTCATGACTACTATATATGGTATTATAAAGGCTGTAGAAGAATGTGTAGCAGTTTATCAGTAGCCTTGCAGGCACCAAGAAAAAGTTAAGCTTGTTTTACTTTGTAACTTTAAGGTCATTGTATAATTATAGAGTAATAGTGTGTATGTGCTGAACTAGCTATAAAATCTAGCCACAAATAAAGGAGTTTACTACTTGCCATCAGAGTTTGTAGACCTGTCTCATACAATTTCAATAAGCAGGTCTAGCCTCTGCTTCCTCGACCACTCGATCAGACCTCACCCAAAAGACAAATGTCAGAAAAGGTCAGAAGAAAGTGTGTTTTGCTGAATGCCTCTGAAACAATCATGGCTCTGAAAAGGCCATCTCTGGTGACATGCCTATGACTTCTGCTTCCATAAGGAAGGCTCCCTGACACCTGAAAACCCAGCTCCTTGTTTGGGTGCTCTGTTTTTATTCACCATATGGTGAGGAAGATATAAATGTGATGTCTGTATACATAATATTAAAATAATTAGGAAATCAAAGGGAAAGTCCATAAACAGTCATTCAGGATAACTCCTCAAATATCCCATACACTGTTAGATTTGGTCAAATTTTTACTGAATTTAATTTAACTTTAAATTTTTAATCAATCAAATAACAATCCCATTTGGTTTGAATGCGTAATTGCAGTGAAGAATACATTGATTTCTTTTCTGATTTATCTAATCAGGAGTTAGTCAACTCTGCTGTATGACTGACAAATGATGAAAAATTTTCTTTTGCCAGTCAAAAACATCTGGAAGCTACCTTTATATATTATATTTGTGACGGATTTAACTTGCTCTCATGACTCACAGATGATAATAATTATAATTTATTTGACGTTTTCTTTGTTCTTTTATGGTGTGGGGGTAGTTTGAGCCGAGACATTCATTCTACACTGAAAAATTAAGTGTGCAATTTGTGTATCCACAGTATTTATTTAATTTATTTTCCGTGCAAGTGTTTTCTCCCATGTAAAAATTCTGTGTGGGTATATGTACATCGCACATTTTCTGGGATTACATGTTAACCATACAGTGAATTTAAATGGGTTTGCATATAAACATATTTGTTACTTAGGGAATTTTAGCAAAAACATTGCATTTTGTGTTTGTAAATGTTTCCAGGGAAACATTCATGATTTCTAACTTTTATGGCTGGTTAATACAATTTCGTTTTTAGCCAGTGCATAAATGTATAAAATTGAACTGAGAGAACCTTGGCAGATATCAAGTGATCTCCATGATATACAGGCATTGCGTTTTAACTTTATTACTCAAGATTTTTTCCTTATTAGATTGTGCTCACTAAAGGGGAAAATACTAACATTATTGTCAGAATGGCACAGAGAATTTTCATCCAAATCAGTTGATTTTTGCAATGCTAAAATATTGTCTGCCTGTAAAAGCACAGGGGGCATAATTCTGTTTGATTTTTGTTAAATGATTGCTGTGAATAAATTATAAATTATCCCATCTTAAAAACAAACCCAGCCTTGACACCATATCCCCTTAGGTTACGATCCCCTCTCCCATTTCCTTGTTCCTTGTTATCAAAGCATATCGAGAAAGTAATCTGTACTTGTAACCTGATTTCTTCTTATCGCTCGCTATCTTGATATACTCTAATCAGGTCTTCATCCCCGTTGCTCTGTTGAAATCCTGTTTTCTTAGGTCACTACTGAATTCTGTATTACCCAAAAAGTCAATCATTGGTCTTCTGATTCAGAAATATTGGATGCTGCTGGTCATTCCTTTCATCCAAACACGATTCCATTGACTTCCAGGGGATCCACCGCTCCTGGATTTCCTCTAACCACACTGGCCCGTGTTCTTTAGTTTCAGGTATTGGGTCCTTTCATCCTTCTGTCTTCTCTATTTGAAGAACCAAAGGACTTTCTGTTTCTTTCATTAACAATTTATGCCAAGTTTTCTTGTGACGAAGCAAACACACTTCAAATCTTATGGAATATTTTTCTTGTCGAATATACTATATCAAAATCTGCTTTAATGAATGGCACCTCCATGGTTAGAATTACTCTGCAGCTAGTTTGAATTCTCCTAAAAGCCCACACAGACTCAGAAAAGCAGGATAGCTTAAAGGCAGAGAACAGCACCCTCCTGGAGACTCTACCCAGCCTCTAGGAATCAACCAGCCTCCAGGCAACACCCAATTTCCATTGGTTCTGCCTGGGCTTCCCTCCATTGTGGTGTTTCTTGGGCATCTGAGACACAAAGTCCTCTAGCAGCTCACAGACCCCGATCCATGGGGAGGGACTGGCATGCAGCCAGCTGCTTGCATGGATACCACGTGCTTGAGGTTATTTATGGCTGCAGCCGAGCAGTAACATCCCTGTAACCTTGCAGTTATCTGCAGGTTCAGAGTGGCATGTCAGCAAGCCCAAGTCACTGGGTGGTACTCTCTAGGAAGCCCATTTGAAACAGTTTGCAGCCAGAGGTCACTGACTCAGGTCTCCCTGACTGCCCTGACTAGGACCCACCTGTAGCACGCATGGCACATCAGTGGGCTTTGGCTTATGCCAGTTGGAAATTTTTGGGAAAGAAAACCCGACAAGAATGCTGTGCAGATCTGTTTCATCTGGACCTCAGAGTGTTAGCTTTATGAATTTTTGTTCATTTGTTTGTTTAGTCGGTACCGTCAGGGTGACTGCTGGCTGATGCCAAGGAAGAGCGAGGCTCCGCACCCCCAGCTCATCAACACTCTGGCCTCCACTGGGTCATGTCAGTGCTGAGGTCACGTGTCCTCTTGTATTTATCAACATGCTTAAAAGTATTTCTCTTATGGGGCGGCGCCTGTGGCTCAAGGAGTAGGGCGCCGGCCCCACATGCCAGAGGTGGTGGGTTCAAACCCAGCTCCAGCCGGGGGGGGGAGGGCGTACTTCTCTTAAATACAATGCAAAAGAAAGTCAAATGTTTCTTTCAATCCTAGCCGTTAAAAATGGGAAATCTGATGACAGAGACAAATTTATGTTTTAAGAAACATAGGAATGGTCAGTATTTCTTAGTGGAAGTGAAGATTTTCCCATATGCTCTGAACAAAGTGAGCATGTACTAAAAGAATAGAAATTAAATGATATTTAGAGGTCAAGAAGAAGCGTGTGGCGACACAGTATGTAAGCAAAATGAGCTACTTCTAATTGTTGGCACAACTTCTGTGGCGAGCAATAGCACAACTTTTCTCAAATTTAAAATGCACATTGTTGAATCCAGCACTTCCAGTTGCTGGCATTTATGTTATAATTAGATTTTGCACACTTAAAATGATATGTAATGTATTATTTTCAGTGAGAAATCTCTATGAGACCTGGCCTGATATAGACAGAAATGCCAGCCGAAGACACTGTGGCACATGCACTTCCATGCAGTGATTTTGCAGGAATAGCCTGTTATGCTTATGGTTAAAATCACAGGTTTTTCAGAGACTCCATAAATAACTGAAATTGTTTTCTCTAATAATGTATCCAGCTGTCCAAAGGCAGAACACTCCAGCAGGCCTCTGCGAGCTGCCCACTTATCAGCAGTGTTTCCACCAGAAGTGGAAAACAGTTCACATTTTTTCAGTTTTTTTTCTTTTTCCTTCTTTCCTCTTTATTTTTCCACTTGAATTCTGTTTTTTTCTTTCTTTTCTCCCTTGCACACAAATAAAATAGCATGTAAATGTTAATGGGGCTGTATGACTGCTTTATTATTGAATACCATAATACTAAAAGATTAGAAATAGTGTTTCCCAAGGAACTGGGCCAATAAATGATCAAATGTACCTGTAATATGTAGCTGTAAATGGAACAAGATAGCTTTATATGCATTAATCTGAAAAGTTTTCCAAGATATAAATAATACATATATAAGTACATGTATACTACCATTTAGAGGGATAAAAAGAACAAACAATTACATGCTTTTAGTATAGACTCTCTTTGAAAGGCTGAACAAACTGGTGATAATGGCTGCCTCCTGGGAAGGGATGTGGTGGCTGGGAGATGGAAAGGGAGACATTTTTATCCATGTGCAGTTCTACTTCTTGTGAATTCAGTGTTTTATGAATCTATTAGCTATTGGCTCAGGAATAGGATATAATGTCTGTGTGTGTTTTCCTTGACAAGCATCAATCTTTCCAAATATGTTGATATGTAAAATCGAAAAGTTGTAAGAAGAATAAGAAAAGTGCCAAGCGGACAAGCAAGTTCCTGGCAGGAAGACGGCAGAGGCATCTTCCTTTTGTTCCCTATTGTCATGATGTCCTGCAGTGGCCACTTATGCATATGCTGGGAGGAGGCAGAAAAGGTCTACAAAACCCAAGGAAGGTGGTGCCTGGATTTGTGAACGGTTTCAGCAGCCTGCACAGATTGTCATGGGATACAATTGTTTCTAGGTACAGATTGTGAACTAGAGTTGAAAGGTCCTTGACCTAAGCATTTTGGAACTGTGACTGTCAGGAGGCTTTGTGTATTGTGTGCCAATTGGGGAGCATTGACTCATTTTATTTATGCCTATGCACATGGTTTTTCTCTTTTCTTGATCCTAACACAAATTCCTTGAGGGTGGGGACTGTGTATGTCTATTATTGCCACATCCCTAAGTTTCATGAGAGTTTGGTACATGGTAGATTATTCCCTGATGGATGAACTCAGACTCACAGTGTCAATAGGGAGCAATCAATATCTGGTAGCATTTGGGATCAGTGTCACAAGTTTTAAAGGTTAACCCTGTATCAAGTAGTAAGAAAAACATAGCTCCACAGCAATGATGCAGTTCATTTACCAGGGATTAGGCATTTCTGCAGACTTTGCCTTCAGCACCCTTGCTTAGGCACATCTGAAGATAGCGCTGGTCATAAGATAATTGTATCTGGGATTCACCCCTTAGACTGAATGAACTAGTGAGCCCTGGGTTTGCTTCTTTTTTCCTTTTTATTTTCCTTGTTGTTAATGTTTAATGTTATTATAGGAAGAAGGTACCAAAAGAAAAAAAAGCAGTTCACTGGAGAGGTTCAATCTATTTAATAGAAAATATTAGAACATAGGTGAGTTTATTTTCTTTCCAGACAATGCAATGATACCCACACACATACACACATACATGTGCCATTTGTTCTCCATTTTTAAAATTTGGAGGAAATAAAAAAATTATGTAATATTTACAGTTAAATTTCCGACTACTTGTAATAATAGGAATTTATAATTCCATTTTAATACTTGGAAAATTTTTATAATTTTATCAAATAATGAAGTCAGTGTTCATTAAATAATGTATATTCATTATAAACATTCATGTATTATTTCATATTCTATTAACTTACTATTCTATCAGCCAAGAAATTTTTATCCCGAACCAACTGATAAACTAGAAATGTCAAGATGTATAAAATCGAGTTCCTTTCATAAAACTCTCAGTTAAGTAGGAAAATAGATAATATACTTACAAGGCTGAGGCTTTTAGTAACAGTTATGCAGGGTAAGGAAACACTGTAAAGAGAGTTACTAGTTTTTTGAAATGCGCACAGGACAGGTAGGAATCACAATAGACTTTTCTCAAAGGGGATGGATGAGGGTGGCGCCTGTGGCCTGTGGCTCAAAAGGAGGAGGGCGCTGGCCCCATATACCAGAGGTGGTGGGGTTTCAACCTGGCCCTGGCCAAAAACTGCAAAAAAAAAAGGGGCGGGGCAGAAATGCATGAACACCACAGGAGTGCTTATTATAAAAAGCTAAATGGCTATGCATATAAAATATAACTGGACATCAATTAACCTCTCAAAGGGGATTAGTTTCATCATATTTTATTTCAAATCAATAGATTTTATTATTGTGGGTAGTTACTATAATTGTTAGAAATCATAATATGCTTTGGTTTTAAAAGCTTCAAAAGAACCCTAAAGCTTACATATATTTCAAACAATAAGTGAGCAAGACTGTCCAAGAAAAACATGGATCTGAAGGGAAGAGTGATTAGAAGGTTTGGCCGAATTGTTGCATTAACTCTGGGTGTGAGCCCATCAGCATGTAGCCCTCTCCTAGCAACTGTAACTGGATCAATGCTGAGTCATCAGAGATGAGCAAGCCAGTCAGACCAGAAGAGAAGATGATCTATAATTAGGTGGCAAGCTTGCTCTGCCTCTTTCCTACATCAGTAAGTAAGCATTGTTATATTTATTTTTTGCTGTGCATTTTTTAAAATTGTGGCAAAATACACATCACAATTCAGCATCTTAGTCATTTTTAAATGTACAGTTCCATGTGGTAGTTATGTTCACATTGATGTGTAACTAATCTCAAGAACTCACATCTGGCAAAAACTGAAATTCCTTACCCATTAAACAATTCCTATGCCCAGTAGTTCTGAAAATATAAAAAAGCATTCCATTTTTATTTATAAAATGTATTGTATTTAAAAAGAGATACATCATGTCTTTTGTTTATCTTATACACACACTGCAGCAAGGTGGACCCTGTGTGTGAAAACTTCTACGTTAACTGTTTAAAAAGTCTGTTGCATAACCTACTGAGTGTTCTAACATTCTAATAATAGAATTGAATAATTGAAAAATTCCTTAAATATTATGAATTCTCTTTTACTTTTGCAGATTTTGAAAGGTCCACCATTTCTTATAAGGATATTGGCTACCATTATATGACTATTTTTATTAACCATAGTAAACATTTGTGAAGAAGCAAATTGCTCGGTAGATTTTTTTAAATTTCAGAATATCATGTGAGTGCAAACATTTTGGTTACATGAATGGGTTTTGCGCAGTTCCAGTCCAAGTTATAAGTGTGTCCATCCCTCAGGTAGTATTCACTGTACCCATGTGGTGTGAATTTACCCATCTCCTTCTTGCCCCTCACATGGAGTTTTACTTCCATGTGTGCTCATGAGTGTTGAATGAATGGTTCCAATTAATAGAGGGTACATGTGGTGTTTGGTTTTCCATTCTTGTGATACTTGTCTTAAAAGAATTGTCTCCAGTTCCATCCAGTTTGTTAAAAAAAGGTACTGGTCCACCATTTTTCCATTTTTTTGTTTTTGCTAAGTAGTACTCCATGGTATACATATACCACATTTTATTAATCCACTCATGTATTGATGGGCGTTTGGGCTGATTTCACATCTTTGCAATTGTGAATTGTGCTGCAATAAACATTCAAGTGTAAGTGTATTTTAGATGAAATGACTTTTTTGTCCTTTGGGTAAATCCCCAGTAGCAGGAATGATGGATCAAATTGTAGGTCTCTTTTTAGTTCTTTGTGGTATCTCCATATTACTTTCCCTAAAGTTTGTGCTAATTTATAGTCCCACCAACAGTGTACAGGTGTTCCTATCTTATGCCATCATCTGTTGTTTTGGGACTTTTTCTTAAGAGACATTCTCACTGGAGTTAGGTGATACCTCATTGTGGTTTTGATTTGCATTGTCCAGGTGATTAGAGTCATTGAGAATTTTTTCATATGTTTATTGGCCATTAGTCTATCTTCTTTACAAAGGGTTATGTTCATGTCTTTGCCCACTTTTTTATGCAGTCATTTGACTTTTTTTTTCTTGCTGATTTGAGTTCTTTATAGATTCTGGTTATTGGCTCTTTACTGGATGTATAGCATGAAGATATTTTCTTCCATTCTGTAGGTTGGCTATTCACCCTATTGACTGTGTCCTTGGCTGTGCAGAAGCTTTTTAATGTAATCAAGCTCCATTTGTTTACTTACGTTGTTGCCCTGATTGCCTTTGAGGTCTTCTTCATAAATTCTTTTTTTCTTTTCTTTTTTTTTTTTTATGAGACAGAGCCTCAAGTTATCACCCCAGATAGAGTGCTGTAGCAACCTCCAATTCCTGGGCTCAAGCGAGTCTCCTGCCTCTGCCTCCTGAGTAGCTGGGACTACAGGCTCCTGCCACAGTGCCCAGCCATTTTGAGGTTGCAGCCATCATTGTTGTTTGGCAGGCCCAGGCTGGATTTGAACCTGCCAGCTCAGATGTACATGGCTGGCACCTTCACCCGTTGAGCCACAGGCGCTGAGCCCATAAATTCTTTATGTAGGGCAGTATCTATAAGAGTTTTTCCGAATTTTGCTTCTAGAATTCTTATTTCCTGTCTTAGGTTTAAGTCTGCTATCCCTTGTGAATTAATTTTTGTGAGTGGTGAGAGGCGTAGATTCAGTTTCAGTTTTCTATATGTGGCTCTACAATTTCACCAGCACCATTTTATTCATTTCCCCAGTGTACATTATTGTCTGCTTTGTCAAAGATCAGATGGCACTATGAGGATGATTTTATGTGTGGGTTCTTTGTTCTGAGGCATTGGTCTGTCTCTGTTCTTGTGCTAATACCAAGCTATTTTTGTTGGTATAGGGTTGAAGTCTAATTTATTCTTATTGTTTAAGGTTGCTCTGGCTATTTGGAGTCTTTCCTGGTTCCATATGAAATGTAAAATTATTGTTTCTAGATGTGCAAAAGGTAACATTGGTATTTTAATGGTATTGATTGCATTGAATCTGTATACCACTTTGGGTAGTATAGCCATTTTAACAATGCTGATTCTGCTGATCTATGAGCATAGTATGGTTTTCTATTTGTTTATATCATTGGCAATTTCCTTCCTTACTGGTTTTTTAGTTCTTCCTCTATAGGTCTTTCACCTTCTTAGTTAAATATATTCCTAGTTATTTTGTTCTTTATTACTATTGTGAAAGACATTGAGTCTTTGATTCTCAGCTTGACTGTTCATGTACAGGAATGCTCTAATTTGTGTACATTGACTTTGTAACCTGAGACTTTGCTGAATTTACTTATCGATTCCAAAAATCTCTTGGCAGAATATTTTCTAGATGTAAGATCATATAGTTAGCAAAGAGCAATAGTTTGAGCTCTTCTTTCCCTATTTGGGTACCTTTGTTTTCCTTCTCTTGTCTGAATACTGTGGTCAGGACTTCCAGTCCTATGTTGAATAGAAGTGATCAGAGTGGGCAATCTTATCTGATTCTAAGTGAAAAATGTTCTCCATTTTCCCGTTTGGCATGATGTTGCCTGTGTGTGTGTCATATGTGGCTTTTGTAATATTGAGGTATGTCCTATCTATGACTATTTTGTTAAGCATTCTAACAATTGGGTGAATTTTGTCAAATGTTTTTTCTGCATCTATTGAAGATCATATGGTCTTTGTTTTGGCTTCTATTTACGTGATGAATTACATTTATAAATTTTCGTATGTTGAACCATCCTTGCATTTCTCAGATGAAGCCCATGTGGTCATGGTGGATTTTTTCTTTTTTGATATGAAGCTGAATTCAATTTGACAAGATTTTACTGAGAATATTTGCATCTCTATTTTTAAGGGGTATTGGTCTTTCTTTTTTTTTTTTTTTGAGACAGAGCCTCAAGCTGTCACCCTGGATAGAGTGCCGTGGCATCACAGCTCAAAGCAACCTCCAATTCCTGGGCTCAAGCGAGTCTCCTGCCTCCGCCTCCCAAGTAGCTGGGACTACAGGCACCTGCCACAACGCCCGGCTGTTTTTTGGTTGCGGCCGTCATTGTTGTTTGGCAGGTCCGGGCTGGATTCGAACCCACCAGCTCAGGTGTATGTGGCTGGCGCCTTAGCCCGTTGAGCCACAGGAGCCAAGCCAGGTATTGGTCTTTCTTTGTTGTGTCCTGCTTAATAAATTTTACAACATAAAAAATTATTAGGAAGCTATATTAGTTAGTATGGAAAAATGTCTGATACATTGTTGAATGGAAAAATCTGGTTATGAAAGATGTAGTATGATCTCATTTTTATTTCAAATAATAAAATCTATGTATGTTTCAATATATGTATGTATTATAAATGTGTACAGATATATATTTGCATATTCATACAGACAGAAAAAGAGATACAAACAAAGGGAACTATCTCTTCATTCGTAGTTTAATTTCAGCTACATGGTGGAAATGCATTGGAAACTAACTGGAAAAGTTAATTATCTCTAGGAGATGGGAGCACAGGTGATCTGCCTTTTCTAATTATATAATGATACTATCTTTATAATTTGCATATTAAAATGCACTTTTATATTCAAATTTTTAGTCATTTCTACTATCAGGTATATCCATATAATATGATTATTTCATCCTTAGCCTGCAAATAAAACTCAAATCACATTTCTTAACACTATGAAAATTTTGGCACACAATAAATAATATAATCCAAATAAATCTTGAATGGTTGATTTTAATAAATTAAGCATTATAGGTGACCATGCTACCGCCAAACAGACATTAAATATATCTTACCGATTTTTAAAACATCCTAAATTCAATACCAAGGATTTTGTCTACTCAAGTTAACATTATACAAATGCATGTAATATACATATTTAAAAATGGCAGAATTACATGAAGTTTTAAAGTAAAAATAAATTAGAGAATCCCCTAGTTTAGCAATTACATAGCATTTTGTTATTCTATCATCAAGGGTAAATGGGAACTAGCAAAGTTGATAATATATACTTTTGTTTTATGTAGAATGGAAGCATGTAGGTTTATTTCTTCCTTTAATTTCAGAATACTACAACATTTATTCCTTTAATTTCAGAATATGAGGGTACAAATGTTTTGGTTACATCAATTGCTTTTGTACAGTTTGAGTCAAAATTATAAGTGAGCCCTTCACCCAAAAAGTATGCATTGCACCCCCATTTAGGCGTGAATTTACCCCTCCCGTCTGCTTACTTTCCATTGAGTTTACTACCAAATGTGCACATGGGTATTTACCAATTAGTTCCAGTTTAACAGTGAATACATGTTGTGATCCTTATCCATTCTTGTAAAATTTCACCTGAGAAGTATATGGATTTAAGCACCTTTCTATACAGCACTATTGTAATCAGAGCCAAGATTAAATTCGGGAAATCTAAGTTTCATATACTCGTTTATTCTTGGGAATGATTATGGGTAACATGGAATTTCCCTATTTTGTGAAATTTCTTTTCTCTATTGTATCTTAGTGCATGACACAGAATTTAAGAAAGTTCACCATTTTCCACCCAAACAGATTTGATATGGTGGACAGTTATGGAGAAAGCAGTGGTGGAATAAGGAAACAGTTAAGAGGGCAAGAATCAATTAAATTAATTAATAATAACCACAGTTAAAAAGTTAACATGAAAGTTCTATCGGATTATTGAAATTGTGAAGTGGTGAGTGGAACACAACTGCAAAACCTAACACCAGAGTTCTAACTCCAGATGTCTTATGGTTAGTTGTATGAGATGAGGCAAGTCATACTCCTTAGAAATCAGTTTCTTCAACTTAGAAACAAAAGAACTTGGACCAGATTTGTTAAAATACCATTCAGATGCATAGTTATAATCACTCTAAGGAACACACAACTGTGGAAACTTTACTATCAGATACTGCTTTGGCAACACTGAAAAAGATCAGATTCAATACAATTTAAAACAATATATGAACTATCATTTTACAATTATGAAACAAACACAAATGAATAGAATATTGTTATGCCATGAATAGTTCTTATTTTCTCTAATTAAGGAAACTTTGACTTCCTATTGATGTAAAAAGCCATTTAAAAAAATTTATGTAGCATTACCATCTTCTTGGTTATTATGCAACTTAAATTCTGCATTATTTTTTAGTATTAGTATTTAATTTATCAACAAATGTGCTTTCTTAGGAAACCAGTATTCAGTAATGCTTTAAAATATTCATAAAATTCCTGTTTTTATTGCTGTGAAATCTCTGCATTCTTCAAGCAATTAATGCAATTTACAGAATGGGAAGTTCAATATGAAAATCTATTCCCTTTTATTGTCCCTAATTTGAATTAAACATTCCCTTAAATTATAAATCAATTCAAACCTAATGAGTAAATACCTATATGGATTAGATACTTTCTGAGGAAACATGGGGAAATCATACCCTTAAATAAATATATTCAAGAGATTTCTGTCTAGCTTGATTTTCTCCTTTACAAAGATCTGAAAAAGTAAACTCTGGCACTGTATTTTTACCCATCTCCCAAAACTCAGCTTTGCATTATTTCTGCTAGAAGAGGTGCTTTTATTTAACTAGATAAATTCAGCACAAGTTGCTGCAAACAGCAAATAATATACTATTTATCATTCTAAGGTGAAGGGTCCATTCACACTTGAGAGAAACGACTTGTTGGGTCTATGCAAACACCTCAGTTTCTCAGGTCATCCTACTTCAGAAGCAACCCGAAGAAATTAGTATTTAGTTTTCCTTTATGAAGGACACTAAAACAAGCCACCTCTCTGTTCTCTTCTGAGTGGTACAGCCTAAACATCCAGCAAGGCAGAGATTTCTTCTTGTATGTGCTAAAAAATGGAAAATGTCAAATAACCATTATCAACTCTTATGTTAACCTTTTCACAATCATGAAGTGGGGCTCATGGTAGTAAACAAATGATGACAACAATGAACATTTAAGTCCTTATTATGTGCAAATACTCTACATTAATAATATCATCCAATTCTCACAACAACTTAAGAGGTAATAATGGTTAGCCACTAAATATGATAAATATAGAAGAAAATGATCTGGAGGTTAAAGCAACTAATTAATGTGAACTCTATGACATATACATTCATGATCTCATGTCCCCCAAAGTAGCTGTACCTTTTTCAATTTTCCTTTTACTTACCTGGAATTTGCAAATATATTTTTAGTTCTTAATGGATAATTCAATACAATAAATACTTAATCTATTCTGGTAGGCATTTTTGGCACTATGGGGACACAGGAACGAATAAGGGGAGTCCTAAATCACATGCTGAGAATATGTATTTCTGGTACTAATTTAATTTCATGAAGTATTCTCCTAGCCTTAGCAATGTAAATAGGCTTTTAGATTTATCTATCCAATCTACTTTGTCTATAGCGCTGATAATGATCTTACAAGCTGATCCATGGCATCTTTCCTATCTTGCCTATGTACTATCAGAGGGTTAATGCTTAGTGTGTGAAATCTAGCTCTCTCAAAGCCTCTGTTACATAATGTGAGTTTTTTTAGATTCCAATATTAGACAGAAGATGTCTGAGTCACTCCTTAAATCCTTTGAATTCTTATTTCATTTTACAGATTTAATGAGTTCCACCATGTCTAATAACAAGCAGCTGTTTCTTTAGGGAAAGATAATCTCTGGACAACACTACCGATCACTCACTCTAAGGAACAGAGTTATAATCACTCTAAGAAAAACACAACTGTGGAAACCTCACTACTATCAGGTACTGTTTTGGTAACAATGAAGATCCGTTTCATTACAATTTAAAACAATACATGAACTATCATTTTCCACTTGTGAAACAAATATAAATGACTAGAATATTGTTATGCCATGAATAGTTCTTATTTTCTTTAATTAAGAAAATTTTGCTCTAAAAGTTAAAATGCGTTTCAAAGATTGACAGAATTTACAATTCACTTGAAGCCACATGGGACTGTGAAAAAGAACAAGGTGTTCTGGCCTGAAGCAGACTCAGTTGACAGACTGAATCAGTTCTGATCCTAACTCAGTCACACTCCATATGTATGAAGAATCATTTGCTTTCTCTAAGCCTCAGCATTTTTATCTGTAAATTGAAGCTAGTATCACCCACTCTGAATAGTCATTTCAAAGATCCAGCAGAGACGATATAGTAGGTAGTTAACAGTTAACTATTTTCATCTATCGTCTCTGCACTGCATGACTGACTAGGCTGAATTCCAAGAATATATACTTGGTGTGTCCTCAATTAGATGACCAGGTTAAGCACGAGACCAATTAATACAAGGACATACAGAGAACAAATAAATAAATGTATTTTTCTGGATGTTTTCTACAAATTTATCTTCACATACAGCTGTCTTCTAAAGATCAGCTATAAAACTGGCTTAGTTAAAAGGACAATTACTTTAATCGTGTTTATGGCTTTAGTCTAGAAAATAATTACAGTGACAATCAACTTGAACTCCTATTCCTATGGAATTTCTATAAGTAATGTGCAAGACAACCACTTACCATGAAAACAAGGTCTTTTGGTCACTGAAATTATAACGTGAAATAGAAAGAAAAATTTCAATGATGGGATCATTATACAGTGCTTATGATTGTCATGTAAGCCTTGGAATAAAGTGCGCTCATATTAAAACATGAGGCAAAATTCTTAAATAAAATGCCTCAATGATTAAGTTCTACTGAGCTTAATTGACCAAAATTCTAACTTGCACAGTGTGAAAGTAACTGCTTGGCACAGAAAATCAGTTTTAGAATGACCATTCATTTACAAACCTGAATCAAGATGCATACCATCCACATGTTGAATTAATTCTATGATTATAGTAACTAGATTGTTTCACTTTTATTATTTGGGTTAAATATACTTAAATGACATGCCCAGCTTAGTGAGGAGATCATGAATCACTCCCCTCGAGGAATTACCAAGACATGACAAAACCTTATGTATTTTAATGGTATAGACAATCTGATTATGACCTTATCATTTGAGGCAGTTTATCTACAGTTCAAAAATGTTTTCACTGATTAACTCCAGAGTATCTTTTTCATTGTCAGTAGAAGAGTCTGGCATTTAATCAAAATAGATTCTTGTAACTAAAAATAATTCAATAAACATCTTTAAATACCTGGCTAAAATTGGCAAATTGATAAATAGCTAAATAAGTAAGAATTAGAATTATCAAAACACTCTTGAGAATATAGTTCTGCTTGGAGGGCTCCATGGAGGAAGGGCTTCATTTTCAAGAAAGGAATGACGTTTGTTTTGTTTTCGTTCAATTCTTTCCTGCCTTTCTTTATTTTCCTGAAAAGCAAGTAGAAAACTATAAATTTATATATACATATGAACATTATTTTCAAATCAATTTGCTTAGTGAAGAATAAAATAATCCATTATAAGATTTTATATATTACTCCCTAATTTAATGCATTATAAAAAATAGCTGGAGAATGTTGCCAATTTATAAGTATACCTATCAACAGGTACTGACATCACTTAATCTTTTTACTATTAAAAGTTATAACATGAAAAATGAATTTGTAAAATAGAAAAAGAAATTCACAATTCCATACCTCAAGACAGTAATTACCAAGTTAGTGAGGATTTGTGAGAAAGATTCTCAGAAGGCAATTTACTAGGTATAATGTTTGAATGTGCCACAGCAGCATGAGATTCTTTAAATTTTTTACAAATAGTTGAAAATTCAACATCATGTTTCTTTATGTATTATTTAGTTTGAGCATGTTTTCAAACATTTATTTAGATTTTTGTGAATTTTCTACTGAATTATTTGGCCCATCTAAGTATACGGTGTGAGTGCTTTTAATTTTTAGCAATTTGTGTATTTTCATATAATCAATATTATTACCTTTGCATCAAACATTTTACTTAACATTACCTTTTTTAATCATTTCTAATCCTTATACAATGTATACCTATGTGGAGACATCACTTTATGCCCCATAAATATGTACGATTATTATCTATCAATTAAAAATAAAAATGAAAATGAAAATCCAAATACATAAATATGTTCCCTGTCACTCAGAGAACTTTCAAAACCGATAATAAAGAAGAAAATAAACAGCAGAAATTCCAAATCATGTGTACATCTATGAAACATGTTTTAAATACTGTGTGAGAGATTAAAAGGAAGTGCTTACTTTCAAAGAAAAGTGGATTCCGGGAAAGTCGCTTTAAAGGGAGACATGATGGATAAGAGAAGCCACTTGTGTTAAGTGTTGGGAGAGAGCAGAGAAAACAGAAGAGGTGAGCGCTCTGACAGATGGGAAAAATCTTGAGATGTGAGAAAGAACAAAAAGTTGCTAGTGCGACTAAGGTTGGTGGGAGGCTGCAGACAAGAGATGGGAGCCTACATGAACAGGTAGAAGAGTGAGACCACACATACCATGCTGTGTAGCCACGTTAGCATTTAGAAAGTAGGTAAATGAATTCAACCAATGAACAGAAGGTCACAGGGAGGTGAGAGGAAAAACTCTCTGGGAGAGGAACATGCCAGCCAAGGAGAAAACAGTTGTGAGGAGGAAGTTTATACTGTAAAATGCAGAGGCATTCTGGTAAATGGGGGCAGATACACACACACGTTCGACTGTCCCGATGTAAACCTGTAACTTTCCTGTGGTTTTGGTGCACTGCTGAGGACACAGACCAGGCTGGAGTGGGAGGAGACTAAAAAGGATGTGGAGACCTGACAAGGTGTAGATAAAACTTTCTAGAAGTTTTGCTAAGAAGAAAAGCAGAGAAAAGTGAGACAACTCGTGGAGGGAAATGTGGAATTAAGAGTTTATTTTTATAGAATTTCATGACTTAGACCTAGAACATGATGAGGATAATTGAGGAGGACAGAATGCTGAAGTAGAGTAGTGAATTTTTATATTGCTTGACAAGAATAGTCCTGCTTCGTATTATTTTCAAAATATCACTTTCTATACGTTTACCTTTTTATTAAACAGTTGAATTTGAGAACTATTTCATTTCTCTGAACATAACTTCTTCAAAGACATAACTGGGTATCTGTGGATTAGTATGAAATCTAAGCATTTATCTAGGCCTACAGGAAATGTTAGTACTACTTGGTCTTTCCATCCACTTGTCTCTCCATTCCTCTAAGTCTCTGTTAATACCATAAAATTTGGTGGTTTCCTTATCTTGGTGATTGACTCACTAGGAGAGGCTTCATGGTGAATTCTTAGGTGTGCATGCCTCTTTCCTCAGGACACCGTGTCCTGGCTCCATGAGTGTTGACACGCTTGTTTCCTTGCCACATCTATTAACGTGAAGAGGCAACTTCCTTTCAGCATCTTTTTTTTTTTTTTTTTTTAATTGTTTGGGATTCATTGAGGGTACAAAGAACCAGGTGATATTGACTGCATTTGTGAGATAAAGTCCCTCATAATTGTGTCCCGTCCCCAAAAGGTGTGTCACACACTGAGAACCCCCCACCCCTCTCCCTCCTTTTGAGAAAAGAGAAGCTGTAATGAGATCATCATCAAACATTTTAGTATTTTAGAAAGAGGCAGACCATCCGCATGTGGAGGAAAAGCACCTAGGCTGTATCCACAGAGAGTGACAGACTAAATCTCTTTTTGTACATTCCAGTGAACATGGAGAGAGAGAGAGTTATTTGAAATAAGCTTGATCTCACTAGCAGGAGGCTGAAAAGTCAGGACAGCAAATGGGCAATTATTGACCTCACTGTCAATTAACAGGAATCAATAATGCTACCTTGATGTTAATTAAAGGAACCTTGTTGAAAAATCTGTTTGCATCTGTGAGAGACTGAACCTTTTGCTTTAATTTCCTATTATAGGTAACTGTGAATTTATCTGAGAATTGGCATGAAGAAGAGACTCTTTTCTGATCTTTGGCTATAATTTTCTCCTAAAACAATTATCTACTAAAGCTTACTACTCAAGTTAGATTATGTATTAGAATTTTGAGATGTTATTTTACTTAAAAATTAAAGTCACTAGACTTCTCTATAGAGATAATGTCCATTCTACCTGCAAGGCAATTTCAGTTGAAACTTGGTAAGATGGAGAGAAGATCTATAATGTGTATATTTATGTCATTGTAGGCAGCATTTTATTTTTAGACATAGAAGTTTTACTATCTGTTGAAATGTTATTCTGTCTTTGCTCTTTGATGAGTTCTTGTTTTTCAGGGAACTGATGTGACTGACAAAGTCACTAAATAAATGTAATTAAAAATATTGTACTTAACTGTGACTTAATCCTTATGGAAATTCTATTCCGTTTTCAAGAAAATGTGGAAATAAATCTGAAAATTCAGACATTTACATTTAATTACCCTAAGTAATACTATCAGTTACTATGTATCTTCTTAATACAAGAAGAGCTTTCACTTTTATTTAGAACAAAGCATTATTTAAAAGTTCAAGCTAAGGAAATCATCGTGAAACTCTTTCATTTAAATAGCAAACTAATTTTGATCATCTTATTTTCTTACTATTTCTGTGTAGAATTAGCATATAGTAGTACTAAAGTCAACACATGACAATAAATCCTTTGCTGTCTTTCTTTATTAGACTGCATTAAATTATTCAGGGAGAGCTGATATTTTTGTAAAATCATTATAAAATTAAGTGTTTCTCCCCAAGAGCAGTTTTTTCCCTCATTTTCTTAAGTCTTCATTTACATTGTTCAGAAGAATTCTAAACTTTTCTTTGTATTGATCTTACATATTTCTTAAGTTTATTCTTAAGTGTTTCATGTTTTTTATCTTTTATCTTTTTATCCTATTTTTAAAGAGCTTATTTTAGTTTTATGCACCTTTCTACTGTTGATTCTTAAGTTTACGGAAAAAAATAAACAAGAATGGTCAGAAGTACTATGAAAGAAAAACTATAAAAAGGGAGATGCACTTAAAAAATATTTAGATATATCACGTCTAATAATAATGAAGTGTAGCACTGGCATATCTATTGTGAAATTGACAAAGGGACAAAGAGTTAATAAACAGATCCCCAAATATAAGAATGTATTATATAATAAAAGAAGCACTTGAAATCAGTGGGAAAAAGATGGGCTATTTTGTAAATGATACATTTGGAAAAAAATTAATTTGGAATCATATTTCCCACCACACATCAATGTCAAAATTTTGAGGAGTAATCTTTGGTCTGAACCAAGTTTTGAGTTTATTAAACTCATCAAGTGGTTAGAAAAAAATGAGAGAACTTTCTTAACAGCAAAGTGTGGAGGTCTTTTTAATGATGCTTGAAAATTAAAGGCCAAAAGAAAAGACTGATATGCTTGATATCTAAAAATAAAATTAAATTCTTTATAGCATAAAATGCTATAAGTTGGAAAACCAACAATAGAATGAAAAACATACTTCAATGCATAAAAAATAATAGGCTAATTTCCCTAGTGCATAAAAACTTTCTATAAATAAATAAAAAAGAATCAACAATCTAATAAAAAATACATGCAAAGACTATGAATTTACAGTTTACAGAAAAAAGTATATATAAAAATAGCCTTTATCCAAATGATAAGAAAGATGCTGAAGCTTAATCCTAACCAGAAAATGAAAATCAAAATTATCCTAGATGATGTTTTTTAATTAGCTGAATGGTGTAAGTTTAAAAAGTTGGTAAGAAACTCTACTAGATAGCAGATAAATTTTACATTTTTTGATTGCTGAATCATGCATAGACTATTTACTCAGAATAATGTGTTACTTACTCAAAACCTGATAAAGAAATCCTATTTTTATGGATACTTGAAAATGGAAAATAGGACTTTGACATTAACAAAAAGCAATTTTTATAAACAGAAGGGAACCATAACATATATACAATATATGTAGAACCTTCATAGTTGACCATCTCCTTAAGTTGACCTAATTTTCACAGACTGGGCATGCGCCACATGTACGTAGGCCTCATTCCTTATGTTGACCACCTCCATGTGTTGACAAGTTTGTTACAGTCCCTGGGGAGGTCAGCTTCCAGGGGTTTCACTGCATATTTTACATATATATATGTTATATACATATAATATCCAGCTAGATATTGTTCCTCTCAAACCTCACATTTTCTCTTTCATTAAAAACACCTATATAAGACCTTCTCCTAGAGGTCACCACAGATAGCAAAAGAGAATAAAAAATGGAATAACTTTCTCACTATTAAATTCAATGTTATTTTGTGTCACAACCAAGTTCCATCCAAAATAATGTGGCATACTTTCACTAGTGCATATGTACTTTTCTGCTTTCTGTGATTTTATATTTCAGAATCACTGCATAGGAGGACTGGACATTATTGGCAAACAGCAAATGTGGAGACGTAGGTTAGCAATAAGATTATAACTGAAATTTTATGCTTAGGTGTTTGAGGGAATAGTACGAGCATTAATAGAAATAAGTAAATCAAAAATACACTATATGCAGGAGGAAAGAATGATTATTCTTTCCCTAATTCTAATGTTATTTGTCCTATACCTACTAATCATTTCTACCTGGAAGTAAAAAAAAAAAAAAAAGTGCATGAAAAAGACTTGAGTACAATTACCAACAGATACTTACCAGCCATTTTTCATATTCATTAATAGCTTGTTTGTCTTTATCATTTTTCTCAGCTCTTTTCAGTTCTTCCTTTCTTTTCTCATTTATTTTTTCTTTTTCCTTTTGCTTGAAAAAAGCTTCTTTTTTTTCATTCCTTTATAGGATAGTATAAAATATTGGAAAGTGAAAGGAGAATACATAATAAAGATTCCTTAACACATTAAAATCATTGATAATAATGAGACTATACTGTATTAGCAAATTTCAAGTAAATAAATGTTAGAAAAGCCTAAAGTGATATCAGTATTTATCAAGAGATCTATGATTTTGGATTACCATTTTTCAACAGCAGTTAAATTATCTTTCTTTTTCTCAGCAACAATTTCCTCCTCTTTCTGTTTCTTTACCCTTTCATATTCCTTCTCCTTTTTATTTTTCTCTTTAAGATATTCCATCTTTTTCTCTTTCCATTTTTCAAAAGCCTGAAAAAGTTTAGAATAATTTTCTTTACTGTTAACATTATAAAACAAGTAAAAATATGATTAAACAAGCATTCATTTAGATTTCAAATATTTAAAACAAATTAAAAATATTCAAAGATCTTGAATACTTGTAGTGCTTCCCCTTTCCTTAGAGCATTTTCTTCTTCGGTTTTCTTCTTGTTTTTTTCCTCAAGCCTCTTTTTTGCAGCTATTTTCTTTGCTTCTTTTTCTTTCATAGCCTTCCAGGCCTCAAATGATGCTAATGCTTCTTCTCTCTTAGCAGCTCTTTTCTATAGTGGACAAAATAACAGATAGATACAAAGGTATGAATAAACAAATAACTAGAGTTGGACACACACACACATATTTATCTTTGATCCTTTGATATTCATCATATGTTAAGTTTCAAAGCAGGTAATTTAAAAAATGAATTTATAAAAATATTATCCCAATTATCCACTAATTGCAAAATGTCCTTTTCTAAAAGCATTTATCAGATATTGACCTACTATTCATGAAAAGGAAGTCAATTACTATTTTTGGAAGTATACTAAATAAATTATATGACAATCAACTGTAATAGGCTAAGTGGTAGGATAAAATGTTCACAGAAAAACATTTCAGAAAAAAAGGCAGGAAAGGTATAAGCTTATATAGTAAGCTAGAGTAAGGCAAACTGGTCAAGTCACACAATAAGGAGTGAATCTTTGGCTTGAACCCTAGTTTTGAAGCATAAAATTCTCACTATACAAATAGATCCAAAATGTTGAAAACGTATGCCAGACTAAAAGATAAGCAGGAGTCTGTATTGCAAGCAAGTCAAAGCACTACCTACCGCAGTGTTGTGAAAATCTCACGAGAAGATGTGTGGTACTGACCCTCAGCAGAATGATGCCACACACAGGTGTACAGGCACCACCCCTGCTATGCTGCTCTGCTCAGTACCAGCTTGTTACAGCACAGTTTACTTTGTAAAATGTTTTCCTTCTAAATTTACTTTAGTATTGAATAGCACAATGAAATGTTTTTTTCCAAAACTTTTATTTGGGAAGGTAGGAAAGAAGTGCGTGTGTAGGCAATCAAGCAGGAGTTAGAGAAGGGACTCAGAAGGACAGGAGAAACTAGAATAGAAGTCTAGCACCAATCACTGGGAGAGGATCCAGGTCAAGAACTCAGGTAGAGGTTGGTGGGGAAGCTACATGTGATTCAAGAGAGAAAAAAGGAAAACCGAAGGGTAATGAATGTATAGCAATCCTTTATCTTCCTGGCTAAATGTAGCTCTTCTACACAAATGTAAAATAAAAAAAAGTGTTTTCATGTAAAAGTTACATTTGTATCAGTTTAAAATGTATAAAGTACAACAGAAATAAAATCAGAAATCAGTTCTTTAGCATAGATGTTATTTTTCCAGTGAAAAAAAGTGATTCAGAAAAGTTAAATATTCAGAAGTATTTTAATGACATAAACATCAAGCACATTTTTACTTCTACATTTCACAATACCTGTTCATTTTGGATCCTTAAATTTTCACTTTCAATCCTTTTTATTCTGTGCATTTCATGTAAATATGTATTTTTCTTTTCTAACCATTCCTATAAAAACAAGAAAAAGCCTATATGATATTCAAGATTTTCCAATGAATTGGGACTCTCATTTCTGAAATATTTGATTAAAACTTCAAAAAAGGAAACACATGGATGGCTGACTGGAAACAGCTCCTGAAAGAGGCTCCTGACCAAGCGGAAGGATAATGTCCAGAAAATGCCCAATTGAGCTGAAGACTGGGAGTCCAGCCGAGAGAGCAGTGATAACTGCAGGTCACCTCTGCTGTGGCAAGCTGCAACTCCAAGAAAGCAAGTTTCAGGTACAAAATTCATCTGAAAGGAAAAATATCCATCCCCTTTCCCAAGAAAGCTGTGGTCTTTTTTGCTTTCTGTTTCCTTTCTTTTTTTTTTTCTCTTCATTTACTCCTGTGGGTTTTCTACAGACGAACGGTGAACTGTGGACCTCTTGTCTCACCCCATGGGAGAGTGCTGTGGGAAGTGGGGATTACTTCCCCAGAGGAACCCTGAGAGTGTTCTGAACACTCTCTCTAGGCACAAAAATTGAACTAAAGTTTTTCCGGCCATTCTGAATTTCCAGTACACCCTTCCCCCTTTACCTGATGAACCAGAAGCCTAACCCCCGCTGAGGCTGTGGGAGGAGGGTTTTGGGCAGCACCTAACCTCTCTGTCTGCTAGACCAAGTGCCTCACCGGGCAAAAGACTCCGGGGGCCACATCGAACTTCCCTCTCCTCAACAGCCAGCTGCATCCAGGGACCTCAGTGCACCACCCCGCTATGGGCAGTTCTGTCTTGGCACCCAGGCCTGCCAACCGCCAGCGAATCCAGCAGGAGTGAGCAAACCCACTGTGCTGCCTCGGCACCCAGGCCCACCCCACTCCAAGGTCACTGGCGGGCGTGAGCAACCCCACCATGGGCCGTGCCACCTTGGCACCCAGGCCTACCCACCACCAGCGACTCCGGCAGGCGTGAGGGACCCCGCTGCGGGATGCGTTGCCTCAGCACCCAGTCCTCCCCTCTCCAGGGACTCCAGAAAACACATGGGACTCTGCCACGGGCCACACCACCAGGACCCCCAAGCCTGCCTTGGCCAGGGCCGCTCCAGCCAGGGACTCTGGTAGCCACACAAAGTCGTCCTCCCTCCAGTGCCCTCCCTGCTTCCTCACCTGCTCCATCCATCTGGTCAGGGACTCAGGAATTCCCATGACACTGCACCCTCCCTCCAACGCCCTCCCTACCTCTGTGTGGAGCCCTCCAACCAACCAGAGCCTGCTGGAGCCACCCACTCTCGTTGCCAAAGCCACTGGGAGCCAGGCATTGCCAGAACCATATGCACCATCCCCAGCCCTGATGCTGGATCCGTGTGTCACATGCTCCAATCTGGAGCTGCTCCCACAGCCACAACTCCCTGGCTGGGGAATCCCATGAGGAGCTACACAGGTTCACTTCCTACAAATATCCAGCAACAATAGAGTGATCCCGCTGGGGTCCAATCTCAGAGAGACGCCTCCCCAACTCTGAGGATGGCCAGAGGCAATGGTGTAAAACAATCATGGGGTGGAATCAACAGAAAAACTCTGGCAATATGAATAATCAGAGTAGATCAACTCTCCCAAGGAAAGATAAGGCAGACACCACACAAGATCCCATGCATAAACAAATGGCAGAGATGTCAGAAATCGAACTCAGAATCTGGATAGCCAATAAGATGAACAGAATGGAGGAAAAGATGCAACTAGAATTTCAAGCAGTAATCCAAAAGATGTCTCAAGAATTCAGCAAATTCAAAGACAAAATGACCAAAGATTTTGACACATTGAGACAAGAAGTTTCAGCCCTCAAAGATATGAGA
>CAUYRH010014342.1:0-17770 GCA_963574655.1 Perodicticus potto
TTTTTGTAGAGACAGAGTCTCACTTTATTGCCCTCAGTAGAGTGCTGTGGCGTCACACAGCTCACAGCAACCTCCAGCTCCAGGGCTTAGGTGATGCTCTTGCCTCAGCCTCCCGAGTAGCTGGGTCTACAGGCGCCCACCACAATGCCCGGCCATTTTTCTGTTTTGCAGTTCGGCGAGGCTGGGTTTGAACCCGCCACCTTCGGTATATGGGGCTAGCGCCTCACTGCATGAGCCACAGGCGCCCTCCTAAATTTGCTGTTTTATCCCGTATTTGTAACTCTGTAACCTCTGCCTGGGTTTCCACGCAAAGCAGTCCTTTCCTTAGAACCCCAAAGAGTGTGGCTTTAAGAGAAGTGAGAAAGGGGTTCTGGAGACTTTGCACCTTACTCTGCAGTCAACCTGGGGAAGGGGACAGGCCTAGAGAGACAAGAGCAGCTTTCAAGAAGAAAAAGAAGCAGTTGAATGAAGAACTCTGTTTGTAAGCTGTGTCACAGTGAGTTTTCTCACCTGTAAAGTAGTTATGCTTATCTAGCAGCATTATTCCAGAATTAAACTGTTTACAAAGCATTTAGCACAGAGGAAAGTTACAAAAATGTCAGTTTCCCCCTCTTTCTTTGGAGATTTAAGGTAAACAGTTTGTGTAGGGTCCCAATCAAAGCCCTGAATGCTTGTCTAAGGAGCCTGGACTGAAGCTAGAAGTGACAGAGAATTATAGGATGTTTATGAGCAGAAGAGTGACACAGATACATGTGTGCTTTGGAAAATCACTCCTGGAAGAAGAATCCAGGCAAAATTCAGGAGGGGGTTGTCCTGAGCCCCAGATTTGCATCTGATTAACTCCATTTTCTCAAATGTACCCAACGCATGAACGGTCACTGTTAATGTTTCCCCAGTGGGCTATGAGTTGTGTGAGAGCTTAATTCCTAACACCCAGACAAACTGGGTCTTCCAATTTGTCTTCTTAGAGATAGAATTGCATGTGGGATGGGGGAAAGGTGTTCCCTAAACCTGTAGGGCTAATGTAGCCAGCCTGCACTATCACGTGGGGGATGAGATGGGATTTCTGAGAAGCTCTGGAGATTGTGATAAGGACTAAAGCCCAGGGGTACTCCAGGCATAATATCAAGTGTCTAGTGCCTGAGGACAACCGTGAAATTGTACAGACCCTCCTTAAGAATTCTTGCTGTGTGACAATGAACTTCTTCCCTATCCCTCTCTGGATGCTAAGCTCTGGGCACAGGTGGAGCAAGATAATTACCTGGAGATGATTCCTCTGTCCACTAGAGGGAAACCCAGGCTAGAGAGATGGAGAATCTGTGGGTAGGAGCCTTGAGGCTGGAGGAAGTGGAAGGAGTTGACAGCCCCAGGACCTGAGCAAGCTGGGCTCGGTGCTGTGCTGCAGCTGGCCTATATGAGCTTGGTGAGAGCTGATTATTGCATTTTAGGAATTGTGAAACCTAGTTGTTAAACATGGTCATTAAAAATTAAGTTATGGCTCAGTGCCTGTAGCACAGTGGTTAGGGCACCGGCCACATACACTGAGACTGGTGGGTTCAAACCCGACCTGAGCCAGCAAAAACAACAATGACAACTGCAACAAAAAAATAGCTGGGTGTTGTGGTGGGTGCCTATAGTCCCAGTTACTTGGGAACTGAGGCAAGGGAATTGCTTAAGCCCAAGAGTTTGAGGTTGCTGTGAGCTGTGACACCATAGCACTCTACCAAGGGTGAGATAGTGAGACTCTGTCCTCCCCCCACCAAAATTTAAGTTATATAGATTTACACTTAAATCAACTATATTAAAAATAAAGTAAACACAACAAGAGGATGAAGGAGAGAAATGGAATGGAAAGGGCGGGGAGAGGCGAGGGTTGATAGGGTAAACGGCGAGACCACACCTATGGAGCATATTGCAAGGGTACAAGTCAAATCTGTCAAGTATAGAACATTAATGTCTTAACGCAATAATCAAGTAAATGAGGTGAAAGCTATGTTGATTGGTTTAATGTAAGTACATCAGATTGTATAAAAAAAAAACATTCAGGAGGCACCTGTGGCTCAGCGAGTAGGGCACTGGCCACAGCACTCTACTGAGGGTTAGTAAGTGAGATTCTGTCTCAAAAAAAAAAAATCAACACATTGTACCCCACATATGCATAAATGTATTCATGATCTATGTGTATATGACTTAATTTTTTAAAAAGTATGGGCGGCACCTGTGGCTCAGCGAGTAGGCGCTGGCCCCATATACCGAAGGTGGCGGGTTCAAATCTGCCCTCGGTCAAACTGCAAAGCAAAAAAATAGCCAGACGCTGTGGCGGGCGCCTATAGTCCCAGCTATTTGGGAGGCTGAGCCAAGAGAATCACCTAAGCCCAAGAGCTGGGGGTTGCTGTGAGCAGTAACACCACGGCACTCTACCAAGGGCGATAAAGTGAGATTCTGTCTCTACAAAAAAAAAAAAAAAAAAGTAAAAGGGGAGATAACCATGATCATGAAGGTTTGCCTATGGCAAGGCTTTTCTATTGAACTTTGGATGTGCTGACCCCTGAAATTTCCCCAAAGGTGAGGAACTTGACTGCCTAATTTGTGGTAATGGGAGACTGCACGTACATTTTCCCCTGATCTTTTCCATATTAAAAACCCAAAACAAAACAACTAAAACAAACACTTTACACTCATCATTCCCTAATTACCTTTGTATCTTTTACCATGATCTGTCTATTATATCTGTTATGGTAAAAGTACTATATCATGGTGTGCCACTATCTACCTTTAACTTTGATAATTTGAAATTGGCTGTGGCAGAGAATTTACTCCACAGGGCAGGAAGATCCCTTGAGCCCAGGAGTTCAAGTTTGTAGTGAGCTATGATCAGTCTGAGTGGCCAAGGGAAATCTTTTCTAAACAAACAAAAAAACAAAAACAGAAAAGAAAAGAAAAAAAAGAATATTTGCTCCATGGAACCCACAAATTCTACAAATCAGAGTTCTCTGCCTCTCATTGCTGCCCCTCTAGGTTGTTAAAATCTGTCAGAACATCACTTAGGTCTTTCCCACATCAGGTATTGTGAGAAGTAGATGGTCTTTTCCAGAGGTCTTGCCAGCACAAATACTCAGAAATTTCTCTGGGGGGAAGCACCCCATCTCAGCAGGCAGAGGCTGTTGGGGATGTATGTGTGGGGGAACACTGGGTTGTTGCAGGAACTTGTACTGGAGCGTCTTACCCCATGTAGAGCTTTGCACTAACTGGTCCATCCACCTGAAATACATTTTTATTTAAGTGCTCAGGCATCCTTTTCTTTTCTTTTCTTTCTTTTTTTTTTTTTTTTGAGACAGTGCCTCAAGCTGTCACCCTGGATAGAGTTCTGTGGCATCACAGCTCACAGCAATCTCCAATTCCTGGGCTCAAGTGAGTCTCTTGCCTCTGCCTCCCAAGTAGCTGGGACTACAGGCGCCCGCCACAACGCCCGGGCATTTTTTGGTTGCAGCTGTCATTCTTTGGTGGGCCCAGGCTGGATTTGGGCCCAGGCTGGATTTGAACCTGCCAGCTCAGGTGTATGTGGCTGGCGCCTTAGCCGCTTGAGCCGCAGGCGCAGAGCCCGGGCATCCCTTTCTGTCTGCATAGCAATGAAGTGAGGTTCTAGATCATCCAGTGCCAGAAATGTTCACCCCCATCAGAAATAGAGCTTTTATGAGGGCTAGGGAAGTACCCAATGGGGTCTATATCCCCAGGCCTGACTCAAGTCCCTGGACTTCAATATTGGACTAGCCACACAGAACACTCGGGGGAAAAACAAGACAGACATTAGACTTACACAAATCTGGGCTGTGCCATCTGGTTAACCTGAGAAAATCACTTACCCTATTCTGTCTCTAGTCTCCTACTTGTAAAACCTAAGCTGTTAAATACGGAGAATACTACTCATGCTTGGCTGTTGTGAAGATTAAAAGGGATCATCCATGTAAAACTCTCAGCTGGCTGTTTCCTTCACCTAGATGGTGTTTGGTGATGTAGAAGCTATTATGGTTATCATTGTTGGGGTGGGGTGAGGGTGCTGAACTTAACTAGGCTCTGAGTGCCTGACTACGGCTCAAACCTGTGTGGCAAGGAGGAAGGTAGGGAGTCGGAGTAGTGGGGCAAGAAAGATTAGGAGGAAATAAATCCACAATGGCACAGTTGTCATATGTGGCCCAGTTACGCAGGACGTGGACCCCGGCACTGGACACCAGCTCTCCAGCCAGGACTCTGCCAAATGCTCCATGCCTGGCAAGGAGCGTCTCTCCCCTCCCGCCCTTCTCAGCCTGATGCTTGGGGAAAGCAGGGCGGCGGGCGGGGGGTGGGGGGCCAGGGGCGGGGCCGGGGCGGGGTGAGGGTAGGGAGTGCGGGCAGCCGGATGTCCCAGGCCGGAGGCTGAGTGCAGGAAGCGCTGGCCCGGGCTGTCTCGGAGCCTCAAAGCGGCGGAAGGGAGGGAGCAGCCCGCACCCGCATTGTGCGAGCCCGGCTCCCCGCTGAGCAGCCACCGACCCCTGGCTGGTGTTCTTGGCTTCGGCTCCTGGGCGGGGCCAGAGGCTTTCAGGCAGGTATTAGCTGGACAGAGAAAGTTAGATCTTCAGATTCATTCATTTATTCATGCATTCACCTATTCATACATCCATTAGTCACTGAGCTGCGGCAAGAGTTAGTGCACAAAAGTATAGTCCATGATCCTAGGACCTTTGCAGTTTGTGTCTGTGTGCACCGTCAGGCGGTTGGGCTGGAGCTCCTCCACTGATTCGCTGTGTAATTTGAGCAAATAACTTTTCTGGGCCTCATATTAACGCAGGTCGTTCCACTATTTTTGTGGGGTGCTGGATTAAATTAATTCTTTTTTTTAATTTTTGATTTTTATTTATTTATTTATTTTTTGAGACAGAGCCTCAAGCTGTCACCCTGGATAGAGTGCGTGGCATCACAGTTCACAGTTCCTGGGCTCAAGCGAGTCTCCTGCCTCCGCCTCCCAAGTAGCTGGGACTACAGGCGCCCGCCACAACGCCCGGCCATTTTTTGGTTGCAGCCGTCCTTGTTGTTGGCGGGCCCAGGCTGGATTCGAACCCGCCAGCTCAGGTGTACGTGGCTGGCGCCTTAGCCCGTTGAGCCACAGGCGCCAAGCCGCACAGCAGATTTTCAATGCAAGAATCAAGCTCTCAAAATGGTTAAGAACTTAGAAATTTAGAACTTAGAAAATACAAAGTATTTCTCTAAATAAAAAAGCTACAAACTATACTCTAGCTGTTAAAAACTGCTTAACCCCAATCACTTCACATTATATAGATGCAATAAAAATAGTGGAAAATATTATTTTCTATAAACTAATCCAAATAGTATAAAGAGATCATTTTTTTTAATCTTGAAAGTTAACACTTAAGAAAACAACATCTGATAGGAGGAGATAATGATCGTGGAATCACACAATTTTTGAGTTACACTGACCCTAAGAAAATATTCTGCGAAGACGGGGAGTTTTGTAGAGAATTTAAAGGGAGTTTGGTGGTTTGCATGACGGGTGCCCTTAGTTCTCCAGTTTCTTTCCTAGAAAACTGCACCCAAACCATCAGCCTTCCTAGTGCTTATTTTAGCCGTCACTGGAAACAGTTCTACATGTGGAAGCCATTACTAAGGTCTTTTTCTCTAACAAATGCAATCAGTGTAACCTAATTCTTTGTACCCTCCACGAATCCCAAACAACCAAAAAAGAATATGAAAACAACCTTAGACGCATTGAAAAAAGAACTTAGCACTAGATTCCTGTATCTAAGTTAGGATTAGCTCCAGCTATGAGCAAAAGACCCAAAATAGCAATGGCTTAATCAAGGTCAAAAACAACAACAAAAACAAAAAACCCAAAGCTCTTTTTTTTTCTAGGGGTGGAGGGACAGAAGGCACTCGTCAGTAGACACAAGTATATATACTGAGATAGAACAGGGATTTCTCTGGACAACTGGGGTAATGTTGAAATGAGAAGGGAAGAAAGTAAGCGTGACACAGAGACATGCGCCTGCGTGGGAAGTTACTATCTTGATGTAGAATCATGTCTTTGTGATCGGCAGAAGGGAGATGAAGGCTGGTGATGTTTGGGATACAGCCTGGGGACACTGTCTCTACGGGAGACACAGCCACGGCTGAGGGGAAATAGCAGATGCAGCCTCCCAGTCTTATGTTTGGGACACACCCAAGGGTAACTCTTGCAAAATCAGTCACACAGAACAAAAAATGGCACAAAATATATTCACTACAACCATCTCCAAACAACTCTAGGAAGGGCTATCCTGTCTTCAAGAGGACACAGTGAAGGCCTGAGGAATAAATGAAGTACGTTTCATTTTAGAGACTCCCATCCTCAGCAGCTGGGAACTCTATTTACTATGCCAAACGTGACCTAGGAAAAGAACACTGATTTGCAAACTTGCCAATTCCTCACACGCTCCAGGAATTTACTTTTTTTGTCTACAGTTAATATGCTGAACTTTTCTATTTTCTTTGATCGCATAATAGCCATTAAATATTACTTTATAATAAAAACCTTAAGAAAACAAACTTTAGTTGTCTGGAATTCAGAAGGCTGGTCCTCAACCAAAACAGAAGAGGATTAAACACTTCCAAATTTGTTTTAAAAAAAAGAAATACCTAAAGGAAAAATCTGTATGAAGTCCCCCTTCGCCTATCATTTATGACACCACTGGGCTGTTTTTATCTACAAGTTTTAATAATCTGTTTCCAGGTTCAAAACAGATTAAAATCTGTCCCAGAAGACACTAAGGAGGGTACAACGGGACATGAGAAAATAGTTTCAGGAAAAACTTTGCCGCTTCTACGTGAAAGAATTTTGTGTGCAAATACAAAATGGTATCACCACACAGCCACACAATGATTCATGGTCGGAACTGCATGAGCAAGAAAGAGTCAGTACTCTGGGAGGCCAAGGGAGGAGGATCGCTCAAGCTTGGGAGTTGGAGACCAGCCTGAGCAAGAGGCAAGACCCTGTCTCTACTCAAAATAGAAAACTTAGCCGGGTGTCGTGGCAAGAGGATCCCTTGATCCCAGGAGTTTGAGGTTGCTGTGAGCTAAGCTGATCCCACAGCACTCCAGTTTAGGCAACAGAGTAAAGCTCGGAAGGAAAGGAAAGGAAAAAAAGAAAGGAAAGGAAAGAAGGAAACAAAGAAAAGAAAGAAATGAGTAAAGTATATCAAATGTAGACATTTTCATCCAAATGGCTATGTTTATAAGAGCAATGTCAGTTAAGCAATACATCAGCAATCATAATGCACTTCCTAATATTCTAATGTTTTCAAATGACTCAATTTCAAGCAAGGTTCTTTTTTTTTACATACATATAAGTCATCTTTAAACTCTCAAATTCCTTTCTCCTAGTCACAGAAGTGGCTATCACAGCCCAGTCTCAGGGTCGCGTCTCCTGAGTTAGAATCCTGGCTCTGCCATCAGGCAGCCCTGTGTCCTCACTCACGAATGTTTCTTGACTTCTCTGTGCCTCGATTTCCTCATCAGTAAAAGGAGATAACGGAGGTGTACATCTCGTAAGGTTGTGAAGATTAAACGAGTTAATATTTGTGAAGTGTTTTGAATACTGCCCAGCACACAGTAAGTGCCCATAAATTCAAGTATTTTACCTGCTTTGTTCCACTTAATTTTCATCACAACCTTAAGAGAGAGAGCGACATTATCCCTATTTTACAGGTGAAGAAACCGGCTTAGAGCTTGAAGCACCTGTGCATGGCCAGTGAGCAGAGGGAGATCCTGGCATCCGGCCCGTGTCCGTCTGTCTGTCTACTATGCTCCACAGGCCTCTGTAAAGGGGTCCTATGCACTTCAGCACGTGGAGGTCTCCACGCCTGGCTTTCAGGTATGGCGGCCTTACCATAGAGCCTTACCAAGCTCTGGTCTCTAGGAGCAAAATCCTATTCAAGGGTTTAAGGAAGAATATTTGTTGAGCTGAAAGGCAGAGGGGCAAAAGGGAAAAAAGAATATGCTTAAAATGATTTGTGATAACAAAAGAAAATCAAAATCAGAAATCAGTAGGCTTTTTGGAACATATTTTAGGATAAGAAATATCCATAACTTTCTTTTAATACTCAGAATTCAGTGTTATACTATAAGCTACCATGAGCCATCCTGCTCTATACTTACTAAGGAGAAAACATTTTGTGTTTAAAACAGCAAAAGATAATAATGTTAATCAAGCGTTACAATTGTTTCCCTCTTTTTTCTGTATCTTGTTCCATCTGCCTAATCTGAACATGATGATATGACAAGAATAATTTCACTGCACTGTTACCACTAATTGCTGCACTCACTGTACTGAAGTATAAAATATTATACAATCTGTAATTCACTAATTTAAAATGAAGTTCTGTAATTACTGTCACTTGCTCACTTACATTTTGTGCTTACTCGTAAGAAGGAGCCTTTCTTTATGACCTGGCAGGGAGGCAAATTTGCTTCTACCCTGACAGTGTAGCGGTTGGGAGCCACAGCGGGCTGGCAATGCTTCAGTCAGTACTGACGGGGGACTGAAAAAGTAATTCCAGACAAGCATTTGGAACTGGGTAACCTGGGACCAATCCTCTATGCCCTGTCTACGGGAGTCCTATAAATTGTATAAAACCCTAACTCACGGTCAGAATTACAGATCACAGGCTGTCTGCCTCTCTGTACTACATCTACTCAGCTATTAAAAAACAAACAAACAAATCCTTTTGGAATTATTTTATTTTATTTTATTTTCTGAGACAGAATCTTACTTTGTCATCCTTAGTAGAGTACTACTGCATCATAGCTCACAGCAACCTTAACTTCTAGGCTTAAGTGATTGATTCTCTTGCCTCAGCCTCCCAATAGTTGGGACTACAGGCACCCGCCACAAGGTCTCACTCTGGCTCAGGCTGATCTTGAACTTGTGAACTTAAGTAATCCACCCACCTCGGCCTCCCACATGCTGGGATTACAGGCATGAGTCACCATGCCCATCCCTGGGACCACATTTTAGTATAAAAAATACTCAATAACTTTTCTTTTAATACTCAGAATATCAGGTCAGGCACAGTGGCTCACATCTGTAATCCTAGCACTGTGGAAGGCTGAGGCAAGTATGTTGCTTTTTAAGCTCAGGAGTTTGAGGACAGCCTAAGCAACAGCGAGACCCTGTCTCTACTAAAAACAGAAAAACTAGCCAGGCGTTGTGGTGGGCCCCTGTAGTCCCAGCTACTCAGGAGACTGAGGCAGAAGGATCGCTTGAGCCCAAGAGTTTGAGTTGCTGTGAGCTATGATGACACAGCACTCTAGCCTGGGGCAACAGAGTGAGACTCTGTCTCCAAAAAAAAAAAAATTTCATCTTACACTATAAGCTATACCCTGAGCCATTCTGCTATATACTTACTATCTTTTTTATTTTTATTTTTTTTCCCCAGTTTTTGGCTGGGGCTGGGTTTGAACCCGCCACCTCTGGCATATGGGACCAGCGCCCTACTCCTTTGAGCCACAGGCACCGCCCAAATCTTTTTTTTTTTTTTTTTGGCCGGGGCTGGGTTTGAACCCACACCTCCAGCATATGGGGCTGGTGCCTTACTCCTTTGAGCCACAGGCGCCACCCTATATACTTACTATCTAAGGAAAAAAAGTTTTGTGCTGAGAAGAACAAAAGAGAATATTAATCAAGTGTAATGATTGTTCCACTTTTTCTACATCTGTCAACCACCATGCTGTCAAGTTACTAAAAATAATCATCCTTCCGACACAATTTGCCTTCCCACCTCTCTCACAGATGTGGTGAGCTGCCCACACAGGAAGCACCTTGCCTAATGGGACTATTTTTTTCGTTCCCCACATACACAATCGCATTCCACAATGATAAAACTTTGAAAGCAGGAATCCTGCTCCCACTGCCTAAGGATTTTTTCCTTAAGAATTACCAAGGATAAGGACAGCAGATTGAAATCCAAGTTGTAAACCCTTGGAAGAGCCACCAGCAGGCTGGTCCCAAAATGTCCTTTTATCATTATCCCAGGGATATATCCTGTCTCCGAATCTTTTGTTCTCCCAGAATAAGACAGAAAATGATGGGCCAAGAACCCAGGAAACAGAACCGAATACTAGCTATTTGGGTCCAAGTAACTTGTAGCTGATAAACAAAACACAGTTTGAATACATCTTTTTAAAGAGAATACTATACTTTCTATAATAATGAGCCTGTTATTTATATCCAGTAATAAGTTACTCTAAGCCCACCAACAGAATTTTTTAAATTAAAAAATTTTTTTTTTAATTTTTAAAAAAAATTTGAAAGTTTTAAAAACCCAAGATGACTGTTTTAAGAAAATTAACCAGTAGACATGTAATCAGAATCTCCTCTCTGTGGCATGTCTTACTTACAAGGTATTAAAAACCCTTGAGATCAGTACGTTTCTGCAGTATGGACACCTCACTAGATTATAAGCTTCTTATGCGCAAGAATCATTGTATGTAAGTGCGAATTTACACCTGAGGCAAAGCTGCAGCCCCTCACGTCTCAGGTCACGCAACAAAACATGGTAGCCAAAAAGTCAGGAAGTGAACAATGTTGCTATTGTTTCTAACAGATCAATTACTGATATCTCTCCTGGGGGTTGCTAAAAATGAGGATTTAATCATTTGAGAATCAGACTCACAATTAATGGGAGGGCACAACAAGTGGAGTTGGTGGGAATGCAGTGTTCACATATCCTGTCCACTGCAGTGTTGCCGACACGCTGAGCTACACACTGCTATAAAGGACAGCACACTGGACAGACTGCAGGTCGTCACTCAACAGAGTTATGTTACCATGCAATATACACAAGCCATCTATTATTCATATTTGCCATACTGTATGGCAAACCTACAGATGCTCAACAAATATTTCTAAAGTTAGACTACTATTCATTAACATCCCTAATACTCTTAAATCTTCATTGGAATAAACTCTTGCTGTGGATATCACAGGCTATAGACACCGCTTAGTTCTCTAAATGCAGGCGAAGATGAGAATGGAAACCCTGTCTGGAATGCACATATCCCTGGGCCCAGAAAGTCTATTTTCTGAAATCTACCTGAAATAAATAATTGAACAATCACAGAATAACAACGACAAGATCATTAACTATAACACTACTCGAAGTATTGTTTTAAAAGAGAGGTTGCTTACACAACTGAGGTGTCTCTAAAGAAGACTTACAAGTTATTTCATTCAACAATTTTACTTTACGGAGGAAGAAACCGACGCTCTGAGAAACTATGGTATTTATCTAAACAATGGCTCCCAACTAGTTAGTGGCCCAACCAACTTAGAAATCAGGTCACCTGAGATGAGCACTATGTTGACATGGTCTCAGCAGAACAGAACTCATGAGATGTAAAAGCAGAGAAACAGAAATGTATTTTCCCAGAAAAATATTGAGCCTGATCTTTATCCCTGCAGGTGGTTTCCTTTCTGTACAGGGCCCTAGGGGACCACAGTGCTCTGCAGGGCTCCATGCAGTGCAGTCCCTGGATGTGCCAGAAGACAGACTCAAGAGTTCTCTCTGCATTTCTCCAGGCTGAGCACATGCTGACTGTATGCATTGCCTGTCATTGGTAGAGCCCTCAAGTGAAAAGAAGATGCCGTGCAAAGCAACCCGTAAGCAGAAGAGTGAGCCGCTGGGACTGCCTGCACCCAGGCTGGCCTTTGTAGCCCACGGGGGCGGGGCGGGAGGGGAAGCAAGCCTGACAAGCCAGCTTGCCAGGATCTCTGCTGACGGCCCAGCCCTGCTCGCGCTTCTCACCTCTTCCCTGCTGACGTCCATGTTCCACACTGCGATCCCACCATCCGAGGAGCAGGAGACGAGCTGCCGGGTGAGCTGAAGGTAACACAGAGACTGCACCCTGTCACTGCAAAGGAGACACACAACAGTCACTTGTCAACAAACCATGGAGATCCCCAGGAGCACAGGCATACACGTGTGCACACACACACACAGGAGGGGGAGAAACCGGCCTCCTTCATGCATGCCTGTCAGACCACTCCTCCAGATGCCCAAAGGCACAATCTCTTGGCTGTTTATTGAGCTAGTGATTGAGACGGGGGCTCACGACCACCATCAGGGCTCGAGTGATCCTCCTGCCTCAGCTACCCAAGTAGCTGGGATTAAAGGTGCGCCACAACACCCAGTTAATTTTTTTATTTTTTGTAGAGACAAGGGTCTCACTACATTGCTCAGGCTGATCTGAAACTCTTGGCCCCAAGTGATCCTCCTCCCTTGGCCCCCTAAAGTTCTAGGATTACAGGTGTGAATCACTGCCCCCAGACTTGGCCTATTTTTATACAGAACCTTTCCTTGGCTAATTTTCAACCTGATTGTGATTATGGTAAATAGCTACAGCCAAACCAAAAAAGTAGAAGGAAAAGGGGGGCAAAGGAGGTATTCCTCTTCCTTTCCAGACTAGAAGGCAAGAGCCAAAACATGACATGATTATCACTCAGGCGAATGTGACTGTCAAACCAGACATTACTCCTTAATGAAAGACCTCTTAGAATTAAAAAAAAAAAAAAAAAAGTTAAGCAACCATCTCCAGAAGAGCTTGGTAATGCATTACAGGTAAAGTCCTCGCCTGTGGTCTCTAACCCACACCTGCTGTAAGCAGACATTTCACTGGGGCGACTCCTTGGGAGAGAAAAGTGGCAAGTGCTCTTTGGACTAAGAATGAAGAAAACCCTGTACATTTTTTTTTTTTTTTTTTTTTTTTGCTCTACACACTAGACACTTGGGACTGACAGAAAGCAGGTAAAAGCAGGAGAGCCCTATAAAATTGCTATCTTAAAAGCTGGGGTTTGGAGAGAGTAGGTACTAGAGTGTTAATGCTGTCCCCGGGCTCCCAGCAAACCAGAACCTTTCCCCACCCCCACAGGAAGTCACGCACTGGTGGCCCTGCAGTAAGAGCGTCCGGCCTTTCCTTCCTCCGATGTCCCACATGATGATGCTGTTGTCAGATGCTCCTGAGAAGAGTAACCGCTGAATGGGGTCCCACCAGAGGCAGACTACACTACCTGAGGGTGAGAGAGAGAGAGAGAGAGGGGAGATGGGCAAGGGAAGGGAGGGCGAGGTAAAATGTAACTGTACTAGGACATACACATTTCACAGCTGAAGACCTAACTAGGCCCAGCTGAGCATTCTAGTAAAAATGCATCTTTATCGTGTACAATGGATCATTCAACCACAGTACCATGAGTCACAGAGAAGACTCATGGCACCGTCACCCAAAGTTACGGCATTAGGATTTCCCGTTGTTCATCAAACTACTTTCAATACAAACATTCCCTTGTTCTGTATTTTAAAAATTATAAAGTAGCTATATACGAAATGTCAGTTCAGAAAAAGTCTTTGAAGAAAAAGAAAATTGTAGCTAATATTTAATGAGGAAAGGCCAGTGAAGTTTACTGTGGTCATCTTATACCAGGTACAAATATAGATTATTCTAGGTTTCTGGGTTCTTAGAGTCATTTTACCCAAGATGACTATGTTTTTTGTTTTGCTTTTGTTTTTAATTTATTTTTATTTTTATTTTTTTTATCCAACATGACTATGTTTAAGAAAATTAAATGTTACTAAGGAGAATATGTTCCAACTCCATCCAGGTAAACAAAAAAGAAGTAAAAATCTCTCTCTTTTTGTGGCTGCATAGTATTCCATGGTGTACCTCAATGTACTCAATACTATTATGAGACCAATATACAAACACTTACACCTTCATATGAATGATAAAACACAAAGATAGTCCAGAAAGAAAGAGGGGAGAGGAGAGGGAGGGAAGGGGGGCAGGAGGGCCAGCGGAGGGAAGGTAGTTGGCAGGATCTCACCCAATGTACACAATGCAAGGGTCCGTTTCAAAACAACGAAGGGTATATTACAAATGTCTTACCACAAAAATCAGTAAGTGAAGTGATAGTTATGTTCATTAGTTTGATTTAAGCATTCCACCTTGTATATCAAATCATCATATTGTACCCCATAAATGTTATCATAGTTATAATTTAACAAAAATGAAATTAAAAAAAAGAAAATTAAACTCCTCAGCAAAAAAGCATGTATGTGTACCGCACAATTATTCCAAAGAATTTAGGTAAGGAATCTAAACCTTACATTTCACACCCTATATTGGCTAACTTATCTAATTTGGTATTCTTGGACAAATCTTACTTGCTACAGATTTCTCTCTCAATAGGTCCCTTCATTGTTCACTGACTGCTGCTTGCCTAGAAAAAAAATTATTAATAAACTTTATAAAACTGAACCAGTAACATAGCCAATAATAATTATGGTAAGTTTATGAAAAAGTAATCAAGGCATATCGAAAAGTTAATTACTTTTCAAAAACTACTAAACTTTCAAAAAGCAAAAGTTAAGACAGGGTATTCTGCAAAACTGGCTTCAGGGGTCAATTCTGCATGAATTCAGACCTGGCGTAATCCTACGCCCCATATGCTTTAGTTAGATGGCTCAGGGCAAACAGTCTTTCAATACAAAAATTACAAAGCAGTTACTAGAACCCATTCTGCCCTTAGCAACCCAGGAAATACTTCAGAGCCTGGAGGTCATGAGAGAATTCGTCATGAACAGAAAGTAGTTTCCTCCGGGACCTCTGCTTTCCTGCCCTCCTCCGTTCTAACTTTGTTCTCCTTTCTTCCTTCTCCCCTACAAGATCCCTAATCTGATAGAGTCTATTTCACCTAAACAGGTTACCTAGAAAGCATAGAATACATTTAACTTGTTACCTATAAAACACTATCATAAACAAGTTCATCATTAATCCTTTCTACAAATCCCCAATTTTTCAATCTAAGCCAGATGGCCTGAAAGCTTATAATTTGTGACTCAGATCAGAATTTGACCCTGTTATTTGTATAAAAACTGCATTACATTATACTTAGTTTTCAATGAAAGTCCTTTTTTTTTTTTTTGTTTGGGATTCATTGAGGGTACAAAGAAATAGGTTAAACTGATTGCATCTGTTAGATAAAGTCCCTCTTATAATTGTGTCCCACCCCAAAGAGGCGTGCCGTACACTGTGCCCCCAACCGCCTCCCTCCTCCCTGTTCTCATTCCCTTACCCACCCTTGTATCAGCACATCTACGGCCTTCGTATCAGAATTGAGAGCAATGGATTCTCAGTGAAGCTTCTTTATGACACACATGCACAAAGTGAGTTATCACTACAAACAATGGGATTTAAAAGAACCTCCACAGAGCTGAGCCAATTCCCTGCACTATGAAAATAATGAAATTCCACCTAAGAATTCTTCTTCCTCAGTCCTACCGAGGATGTTTCCCAAGTAGAGTCTGAATCAGCCCACACATTTCTTCTAATTGCGTTGATCCACTGGGTCACGTTTATTGTCTTAGAAACTGGCATATTTAAAAATAATAACTATTGGGCGAACCCTGTGGCTCAGTGGGCAGGGCGCTGGCCCCATATACCAAGGGTGGCAGGTTCAAACTCGGGCTCAGCCAAACTGCAACAAAAAAATAGCCAGGCGTTGTGGCGGGCGCCTGTAGTCCCAGCTACTCAGGAGGCTGAGGCAAAAGAATCACCTAAGCCCAGGAGTTGGAGGTTGCTGTGAGCTGTATGACGCCACGGCACTCCACCGAGGGCAATAAAGTGAAACTCTGTCTCTACAAAAAAAATAATAATAACAACAACTATTAGCTCAGCGCCCATAGCTCAGTGATTAGGGCACTGGCTACATATACTATGGCTGCAGGTTTGAACCCAGCCCGGGCCTGAAAACAACAATGACAACTACAACAAAAAAACAGCCAGGCATTGTGGGGGGCACCTTATAGTCCCAGCTACTTGGGAGGCTGAGGCAACAGAATCACTTAAGCCCAAGAGTTTGAGGTTGCTCTGAGCTATGACACCATGGTACTCTACGAGGGTGACAGAGTGAGATTCTGTCTCAAAAAAATGAAAAACAAAAATCTATTCTTCAAAAAAATCTATTCTTACCACTTATAAGAAATTTTAAAGTACTTCTGAAAATAATAAATTAATTTCAAAAAGTAAACAATATAGAAAATGTTATTCACACAAGCAATTTTGAATGGATTTTTGAAAGATTCACTTAGTTTTTACTCTAAATCCCGTATCTGGCCAGTCAAGTTGAAATCTTGACAGACCATGGGACGCTGATCATCCATGAAACCACAGAGCTGAGAACTGAATTTGGATCCCACAATTAGGTGAAAACCCACTGGGTGGTAACACAGCCTACCTTCATGTCCTTTGAGGGTTGTAATGACTGAACACGTGTTCTGTTCAAGCTTCAGCAGGGTGATCTGTCCAGAATAATCACCAACAAAAGCATACTGAGTATCAAAGTCATACCTGAGGGGAGATGGTCAAGGATGTGTAACAGAATCCCTCTCAAGAGCCTCCTGGAAAAGCTTTAGTCTAAGTTGGTTTTCAAAGTTAGGAAACATGCATTTTTAAAGAGAATTAGCACAAGCCTAAAACTACAGAAAGCAAAAACCCAACTGAAAATCACACAATATGTAAATATTGAAGGAAAAAAGGTAAAACAGCTATTATTTCTGGGAAGGTTAATATTCATTCACCCCTTCAATGAGAATTCATTGAGTTCCCATTACTATACCAAGCAATCACCTAGGAACTGGCAATAAAAAAGGCAGGAGCTGATAGAGAAGACTAGTCGTATGATCAAGGTATAAAAAAGCATAAAAGAATAAAATTACTAAGTAATGGAAACAGCCATAAAGCACTGGAACAAAGTAGCTACTTATGAAATATCTCTGAAAATAACATAAAACTGACAGCAAATGTAGGACGTGAACCTGTCTTTCTTTTGGCCTAGATGAGTTAGCTTTAAATGAAAAAGATGATTTACTTTAAATTACTAGGGATAGTTTAGTAATCCAAAAGGCAGTTATTTGTGGTAGTAATAAATTTAAGCTTTAAAAATATATTAACTATTACATTGGTATATATTTGGTAACAACTCAAAATTTCAGTTTGCAGCCTCAGAAATTTGTGGAAAACCATCAATTTATACACAAAAGGATGACCGCTATTTACAATAGTAGAAATACCACTATTCCAAAGTCAAGGTTCAAGAGGGCAATGCAAGCCAGGCCGTGACTGTGGGATCCTACCCCATTTGCTAGAATCCACTATGGGAGGCCCAGCACATAACACAAACACGTGGCTCACAATGTATCTTGAGTATTTTTCCCCTGCCTGATCCCAAAGTATATGGTGCTATTTCAAATACCTCAAAGTTGCATATTCGTTTGTAGTAAACATTTTAAACAAAGGCTTTCAAGAAAAAAGTTTACCCAGCACTCTGGGAGGCCAAGGCGGGTGGATCTTGAGCTCAGGAGTTCAATACCAGCCTGAGCAAGAGTGAGGGCCTGTCGCTAAAAAGAACGGGATGTTGTGGTGGGTGCCTGTAATCCCAGCTATTTGGGAGACCAAGGCAAGAGAATTACATGAACCCAAGAGTTTGAGGTAGCTGTAAGACTCTGCTTCAAAAAAAAGAAAATGTTTACAGAGTCAGACATTCAACTCTGCCAGGGAAGCTCCCATGGGCCTGCTGTAGCAGTCTTGGCCTTGGTCTCACGAAGATACACAGTACCTAAAGGTGGCCCTAGCAAGGGTAAATTCTACATGAAGGGAATTCCATGTAATAGGAAATTATTTTTTTTTTTTT
>CAUYRH010014346.1:0-30321 GCA_963574655.1 Perodicticus potto
AATTTACCAAATGGAACTGGCTGAACTGCAGAATTGTGACTCTCTGAAAGATGCATTCAAGTCAAGCAGCCTTCTTAATTTCTATGCATCTCTCCCCTCTGAGACATATCCTAATCTCAGGAACCATGCACTCAAAATGGCAACCATCTTTGACAGCACTTATGTCTGTGAACAGACTTTTTCCAGAATGAAACATCTGAAATCTCCAACCAAATCTAGCCTAACTGGTGCATACTTGTATCACTTGTTACAACTAGCAGTGACAAATATGGAACTGGACATTGACCATCTCATTAGCCAAAACCGGGTCCATCGTTCCCATTGAAAACCTGTTAAGTTTGTTGATTTAACTTTATTTGTTTTCATTTTAAATATTGTATTTGTTCCCATTTTGTTTTTTTACTTCAAAATAAGATATGTGCAGTGTGCATTGGAATTTGTTCGTAGTTTTTTTTTTTTTTAAACTATAATCAGGCCCGCCAATGGTCTGAGGGACAGTGAATTGGCCCCCTGTTTAAAAAGTTTGAGGACCCCTGGTTTAGAGGGCTTTCCAAGTTGCTGAATATGCAGAGGTGCCCAGGAAGAGCATGGAAGCTCCACACCTCTTCCTCCATTCTTTGCCCTGTGCACCTCTTCCATCTGGCTATTCCTGAATTGTATCCTTTTAAAATCAGACAAATAAGTAAAGTATTTCCCTGACTTCTGTGAGCCATTGTGGCATATTGGTTGTGGTAAATGTAACATGAGAACTTGCTACTTTGCATTGGTATCTAAAGTGGGAAGTAGGGTGTTTCATGGGACTGACTATCAAATCCGCACTAATTCTAGTTAGTGTCAGAATTGAACTGAATTGCAGGACACCAGTTAGTGACCTCAGAGAATTGGGAAGTTGCTTGGTGTGGAGAAAAACAACCTAAACATCTGGTATTAGAAGTGAAGCATGAGTGTTCAGAGTGAGAGTATAGAGGGAAAAAAAGATATTCCTTATTCATTCTGCATTATATTATATACAAAAACTAAGTCAAAATGTATCAAAATGTACATATAGGAGCTGACACTACTTAGGGATGAGTCTTCATGATTTTCAGTTAGGCAATGGCTTCTTACCTATGGCACCAAAGAATGAGCAACAAAAGAAAAAATAAATAAATTAGACTTTATCAAAATTAAAAACGTTGGTGCATAAAGGACATTATCAAGATAGTCGACATACAACTTACAGAATGTAATAAAATATTTCAAATCATATATCCAATAAAAGTCTAGTGTATAGAATATAAAGAGAACTTGTAACTCGGAAACTGAAGGACAATCTAATCCAAAAATAGTCAAAAGAGAGACGTTAAATGGCTATGTCAAACAGTTTGATGAAAATGTTTCAGATTGTATATGAAACCAGCACATTTTACCCTTTGATTGCACCTATGTACTCAGCTATGATTCAACAATAAAAAAAAAAAGAAGATTTATTTCCCACCCTCTTGACATTCAAAGATCTTACCAGTAAGTCTAATTGCCACTTCTCATTTGGTAGGTCCAATCAGCACACTCATCAGTATAATGGACCAGTGTGATATCTATCTGGTGGAAGGGCAAGGCGATCATGATCCCTGGGAACTAAATAATGACATAGGGCTGGAGAGTTGACACACCCTGAGATATGACAGTGAGGGTGTATTGCTGGCCTTTCCACCTGTTCTGGTGGGCCTTCTATACGGGGATGGAAGAAAGGGCATCTGGGGGCTCATTAGCTGCATACCAGGTGCCAGAGTATAGGTTAGTTTGTTCAAAAAATAAAACCACATCTGAGACAGCAGCTGCAATTGGAGTCACCACATGGTTAATTTCATGACAAGCCACTCTCATTCTCTACTACCCATCTGTCCTCTGCACAGGCCGAATAGGGGAGATGAATGAGGATGTAGTAGGAATCACTACAGCAGAACCTTTCCTGTTTTTTAGGACGGCGCTAATTTCATTCCTTATAGGGATGTAGAATTGGTTTTGATTTACTACTTTTTTTGGTAAAGGCTGTTCTAATAACTTCCATTTGCCTTTTCTTCCACAATAGCCCTCATTCCACAGGTCAGGGAACCTATGTTGGAATTTTGCTAGCTGTCAAGTTTGTCTGTTTTAATTATGTATTCCAGAGCTAGGAAAATAACCACGGAATGGGTTTCAGGACTCACCGGAACCACTGGGAGACAAATTTGAACTAAAACTTCATTGATCACCTAACTCACATAAGACTCTACTCTGATTAGGGGACCACGGTGATCTTTTGAGTCTCCTGGAATCAGCGTCAATTCAGAGCTGATGCCCACTAGTTCCCAAAGGTCTGCTTATGTCTTTTTCCTCATTGCATAGTTACCCTGGTGAATGGCCATAAGGCCCTTAGGGGAGGAAGGAGAAAGATGAATACCATTAAATTTTGATATTGTACCATGGCCCTTCCAGGGACATGGGTTCTCCTTCACTTAAAGGGTTCTGGAATTGATTAAGAGGCCCTGACTCTCTGTTTTCATGATTTAAGTTAGACTTTTGTTTTTTAACCTAGAACTTTTCTGCTTGTTATGGGTCAAGTAAGAATTTATAGACTTCCTACCTATTTCGTTTCTACGAAGACCATGATTAACTCACCAACACCATAGGTCTCCTGGGGTCAGTCTATTCTGAGTGCCACTTTGAATCTGCTCTGCAATACAGTAACTACGCCCACCTGACTTTTGATGATTAAGTGCTGCCACTTGGCCCCTGCCATGCTAGAATTCAATTATTCTCATTCAATTTAGGTTTTCCAATTGAATGGCTGTGCTTCCCTCGATAAAGTCTGGCCTAAAAAAATACAATCACAGAGCTCTACAAGAATGCTGGGGCTTTCCTTGCAACTTTATTCCTCAAAGTACTGGTGAAAAGTGTGTCTTCTGGACCCTCCCAGTGTGGATGAGCAGATCTTAAATGACAAGTCCACTCTAACATTCCAGTCTCCGTAAGCCTTTTAATCTCTTTCTTTCCATTAAACTGAGGGAAGTCAGGCGTTTCCACTTCACTCGTGGTGAGTCATCTATTGGTCCACATCTCAGCCAACCAAACAAACTGTTAGAACTTTTTCTAACCACCCAAGTTGCAACATTAAATGCATAATTTCTGCTTAGTGAGCCCACATCAGTAAATGTGGTGATCCGATGAGATGTTCCTGCTACCTTGTTCCACACCCCTAATCCCCATTCCCACACATGTTCCCTGCATTTCTGTTTATACAAATTAGAAAATGTAAGCAGTTCTTTGGACTGTAGGGTTCCTCCTCACAGGTCACACACCTTACCTTTAGGAGCCTATTGGGACTTGAGTCAAGTTATAGATCTAGAAGCAAAGTGGGGTCATGAGGGTCCTGAGAAGAATCAGAATTTTCTTACATAGCAGTTTTCTTAGGGGAGGTCGTTGCTATTTCCTCAGGCAGTGCGGTGTTAAAACTCCTTAGACAAAAGCAGAAAACACTCTACCCCTGGGGGTGTGTAAGCTGGAGCCACTGGGACTAGGCAGGCCTCTTCTAGAGGGGATGGAAAGATCTGTTTCTCTGGCAAAGAAAACTCATCAGAATTTAGAAGCCCAATGTCCCAGCTTCATCAGTGTTTTCCCAGCTCATAGGATCCCATTCTTGCCCTCAGGTTCACTGCAGACACCAGCAATCCTGGGAGTTCCACTCACACTGTAATGTAGCCAATCACCGGATGAGGTTCTGCATTTGATTTTCAGCAACTTCAGCCCTGCAAATATAGGAAATAAGGCTCTTCTTCAGGACACATCTAGAAGCTCTTGAGTCATTTATATTTATTTAGCCGAGAATCCAACTCCCTGAGCTCATTCTTTTCTTTTGACACTTTGTCCAGCACCGTTAGGAGGAACCAACCAACATTGTTACTTTCCTTAGTTTTCCAAAAATGTCAAAAAATATGTTTCTGAAAGTAAACGCTCAAAGAAAAATGAAGGAAGAAAAATATCTTTCCTTGTTTTGAACAGGAAAAATTAAGCCTCTTATTTTTAATCTGTATACAGTAAGTACTCATTATAATTAAGAGGTTTGTAAGCAAAAGGACACATAAGGAAACTGATTTTGCCATAGACAAATTGATACAAACAAGAGTCAATTTCCTAGTGTATATTTTTGGTTATAAAGACATCACCAAACTTCTTCAATTATCTATTTTTCCTTTTGCAGAAGTCAGTGTTTGTGAAACATTACCCAACTTCTAAATAAAGAGAAAAACATTTCCAATATTAAATATTGAAATAAATGTGATCTATAAATGCATCTATAAAAGACTAATAAAAAAACAAGTGAGCTGGGCAGCACCTGTGGCTCAGTGAGTAGGGTACCAGCCCCATATACCGAGGGTAACAGGTTTAAACCCGGCCCCAGCCAAACTGCAACAAAAAATAGCCGGGCACTGTGGCAGGCGCCTGTGATCCCAACTATTTGGGAGGCTGAGGCAAGAGAATTGCCTAAGCCCAAGAGCTGGAGGTTGCTATGAGCTGTGACACCACAGCACTCTACTCAGGGTGACAAAGTGAGACTCTGTCTCTAAAAAACAAAAACAAAACAAACAAACAAACAAACAAACAAAACAAGTAAGCTAATTATTTATCCAATTTTTCTTGAACCGGTGAGTTATGGTGGCCATAGAGGTAGTGGTTCAAATCAAGGAATAAATGTGCAAAGTGAAAATTGTCAAGAGTAGCTCCTGCTCTTGGCTGTAATTCTAGATACCCAGAAGGCTGAGGGAGTAGGGTTACTTTAGCCCAGGAGTTCAAGGCTGCATTGAGCTATAATCACACTGCTGCACTCTAGGCTTGGTAATAGAGTAAAATGCTAGAAAGAAGAAAAGAAAGGGAAGGAGAGGGTAGGGGAGGGGAGGGGAGGGGAGGAGGGGAGGGAAGGAGGGGAGGGGAAAGGAGGGAAGGGAAGGGAAGGGAAGGGAAAGGAAGGGAAGAGAAGGGAAAGGAGAAAGAGAGAGTAATAAACAGGGAAGGCTCACTGGTTGCTTTCTCACTGCAAAATGTATTGTCATGCGTTTGTAGAGCCATCCAGAAAGTATCCAGCCATTGCTAATATATTTTGTCATATTATGTGGCTGGATACTTTCTAGATAGCTGTCATATGATTATCATATACTTGATGAATTTTTATTATACAATAATTTGTATTCACTCTCTGGTTCTCTTTCCAAGCCCCTACACCAGCTTAGGGTCAGGGTGCCCAGAGCCTATCCCAGCAGCCCAAGACTCAAGGCTGGCATCCACCCTGGACAGGACAGCATTCCAAAGCAGGGCACACCCACACTCCCACTGCGACCATGTAGATACACCAGTTGACTTACCAGGCACAGCGTTGGAAGGAGGGAGGGAACTGGAGGGCCCAGAGAAAACCTACACAGACGAGGGGAGAATGTGCAAACTCCACAGGCAGTGGTCCTGGCCAGGAACCAATTTTTGTTTTTAGTTTTCAATGTTATACCAAAACAACATTGAATAAAATGACACTGAATTGTTGTAAGCCAACAGCCCCTCAAAAGACCCGAGTCTGTCTCAGCCTGCCCCTGGCCCAAGCCCCCTACCCCTGCTACTAATCCCCCAACCCATGGATTTAAAGACTATAACAAACTCTTTACCCTTCAAAGGGGAAGTGTTTTGTGTTTTAGCCCCAGCCCCCACAAGGGCAGAAGAGCTAAATTCTGGGATAAGAGATAAGCTTATAGAAGGAAGGGAGGGGTATGTTGTAAAGAAAGCCCCTGGTGCAATACCCGCTGGTAGAAAGTCCAGAGTTCCTTGGAAACTTACCCAACTCTTATGCCCATACTTTGCACCCCTGAACCATGTATGAACCATGTACCTAATGACTCATGAAGTTATGAACTTGCAATGTATCTTGTAATTTATGAACCAATATGTACCCCTCACCCTGCGACCCTGCCTCAACTGCTATGATTAGCTTCTGTATTGCACTAGCTTGCTTTGCTAACCACGTAAAAAAATGGTATAAAAGGATTGCCCTCCTGGCATTCGGGGCTGCTTGCCTTTATGGTATCAGCCCCCCTGCAGGTGTATTAAATTTTATCAATTACTGCATCAAAGTGGGGTCCATCTTTCTATCTCCGTGACTCAGTTTACTTCAGAATGAAACAACGTTATTTAAGAACCTGCGGTATATCCTTACAAAAGTTCTGATGGGAGGGCGGCGCCTGTGGCTCAAAGGAGTAGGGCGCCGGCCCCATATGCCGGGGGTGGTGGGTTCAAACCCAGCCCCGGCCAAAAAACTGCCAAAAATAAATAAATAAACAAAAGTTCTGATGGAGAGAAAGGCTGGCGGGATCACAATGAAACTGCCCGTGCAAGCTCCAGTTACATGGCAACAGAAAACAGAAGCCGGCAGACCCTAGAAGGCAGACTGAAGACTTCTGTCTTACTATCCGTACTTTCTATTTGTATATAGAAATCTACTGCTGAGAGACTGTTAGTAGAGATTAGAGTATAAACACACATGTGGCACGTATCTGAGACTACAGGAGCAAGTCCACCATTTTTGCTGTTGCAGCTGCCTTTGATATAAAAGTCACCACTTTCCTAAGGCCTTGCCCAAATTTCCCTGGGTTCCCCTGTACATATGTTATCACAGTAATCACCACTCGTCTCCTCCATAGACAGCCCTGAACTAACATTAGGGAGTTTAAGGAAGAGCTTGCTTAGACCTTAATGGAAAGACTGTTTCCTGGATGGCTCTGCAGGAAATCTGGGAACCTAGTGTGCTGAATACTCTGTCTGTCAAACAGATAAAATTTACTCCCCTTGGGAAGCCTTGACCTCTGGAAAGAGGCACTCAAACCACTCTAGTGAAGGGCCTGCATAGCATTAGGGACATGCAAATAATGTCCTCAAGGGAAAGAAGGATCACAGATATAGGTGGTCTGGTTTATGAAGGGCAATCTTTGAGTTTCTTAAACAAAAGCTACTTGGTAAGAGTTTAATAGAATCAACGTCTTTGCAAGATATTCACAGAGGAAGACATCTATTTGTCTGTCTCTTTGCTCATTCATTCAGCCAGCCAACAATTACTGAGCCAAGCAGGGTTCTATCGACTAGAAACACAAGAGCTAACGAGCTCCCCCTGAGAGGCACAGACCACAGCAGAAGCCCGTAGAGATGTACAACATCAGTTGCAAAGTTTAAGGAAATAGGATGGTGCCTGTGGCTCAAAGGAGTAGAGCGCCAGCCCCATGTACTGGACGTAGTGGGTTCAAACCCAGCCCCAGCCAAAAACTGCAAAAAAAAAAATATTTAAGGAAATAAAGCAAGGAAGGCGGGTGCTATTTTAGACAGTGTTCAGAGAGGTGGCCTATGCCTTATGTTTATTACCATTCTGGTATAGGTTAGGCCAGCAGGATGAGCTGCAATATAGCAAATAACATTTTCTCAAGGGTCAGTGAGAAGAAATCACTGTTAATGACTGGAGTTGGGCGCTTTAGAGGAATAAATATGAAAATTCTCTTTCTGGGCCGAAGAGCGGGGCCTTTTCACAGCTTGCCTCAGCGATCTCTTAAAGCAGTCAGGCGAGGGATCTAGTCACTCTCACTGCTATTAAATTAAATGTCCCATCACTGAAGAATCCCTGACATGTCTTTGAAGAGTGATCCCAACACAGCGCCCCCCAGGAGGGCAGTGCAGCCACACGCAGAGGGCATGGTCTAGTTGCCCAGAGACCCTAGTCCTATTCCAGATTGACCCCAGGAATTTTTTTAAATCTTTGTATGAAGTGTCTAGCCACCTGAATTTTCAGTACTGCCAAAGCAGATGAGATAAAAGGAATTAGCCAAGTACTGTGTTTTGTATGAACTTCCATCATTAATGCCCAAACCACTCCCAGGACACACTCCATGGTAAACTGCAGTACTGCTGATTGTGGGCGTGCTCTCTCCGTTCCCAGACCACACACTCTTACAAGACAGGACCCTGCCCTGTTCATCGTTTTGTCCTCCAGCACCCAAATTCAACCTGGCATATGCCAGGAACTTCATACATATCTTTTAAATGTGAGATCAAATCAAATCAAATGGTTGGCAACGGTACCGACCTCCTTATCTTTGGTAGGTCACTCTTTGAAGCAAACAAAATGGAAGAAAGAGTGATGTAAGTTCCCTTATTACCTGCCTGGAGTTATATGTGATGAAAGCGAACTGGGTTTTCTTTGTTTTTTTTTGTTTTGTTTTGTTTTTTGTTTTAAAGAACAACTGGCTAAAGCTAGAGCATGTTAAAATGACTCTTAAAGGTAAAGGTTTTGAGTTCGTGCAATGAAAAGCTCAATGCAGTAATTGATCTCCTTTGTTCCTTTCCAGAGTCCTGCCCTCTGGATTCACTTTCCCTCTCCTGTGTTTATGCAGTAGTCCCTGGGGGACTCTTGCTAAGGACACTTAGTGAGGAGCCATGGCTGATTCATTTTCCCCTCTGGGAAAGAAACCACGCCAGGCTTCCAGCTCCATCTCATCCCACATCCAGAGGCTTCACTGCCTTGGCAACCTTGCTGTGCCACTTTTGGCCACAAAATAGGTGAGCACACAGGGGTCAGAGGTGATGAATTCTGAGGACAGCTACAATGTTAGGCACAATTTCATTGTTTGAATTGGTAAGTGCTTAGACTCACAAAAGCAACAGTTTATATTGTTCATATTAAAGTGAATCACAGAATCATTAGATATTACCAAAACATTAACTCAAATAAAGTGGTAAATACTAAATTTGGGGATTTCCAGTTCCTAAAATGAGAGCAGCAAAAGAAAAAAATAAATATGTGTTATACTATGCTAGATAGACAGCCCTTCACTGCATCAAAGGAGGGGGAGAAGTTTGCTATTAGCCATTTAAAGCAGGAGGTGTTCTCTATCAAGAAAAGTTGGAATTAAAGAGGATTTAGGCCTCATGTATTCAAACAATTATAATAGTTGGAGTACGAGTTTATTTTATTCCATGTTAATCCATCTTCTGCTGCTATAACAGAATATCATAGATTTGGTAATTTCTAAAGAAAAGAACTTTATTTGGCATAAAATTTTGGAGGCTGCCAAGTCCAAGAGCATGATGCTGCCACCTGGCAAGGGTCATCCCATGGCAAAAGGGAAGAAGGTGAAAGCAAGCTCACCAGACAGAGAGAGGAAATAGGGCTGAATTCATCCTTTTATCCATAAGGCACTTCTGTGGTAACTCCCACCAATCTGTTCATGAGGGATTCATGACCCAATCAACTCTTCAAGGTCTCGCTTCTCAACACCGTCACAATGGCAACCAAATTTCAATGAATTTTGGAGGGAACATTCAAACCATAGTACTCTTTTTTTTTTATTTTTACATATACATGTGTTTATTAGGTTTCCACTCTTGGCCTTCACAGAATGAAAAAGGCTTAAAATTTAATAACAATAGCAATGTTTAAGATAAGGACTAGAAACAAAAACCTTGTAAAGAACAAACAAAGGTAAATACATTCAGAAAAGAAAACAAATGATTACTGCATCGAAATATTAAGCAATATTAATAATAATAATGCAAAGAAAGTAACATTCACATTATCAAATAAGAGTATGTCTGTTTTAGAATGCTTTAACTCTGAGGCTTAGTATGAAGTGATCAGTTAACTTCTTGTTTTTTTTCCCAAAGTCTCAAAAAATAGACAACTAATATTATATACATAAAAGTAAAAGATAGTTATACCTCTTTTGTGTTTACATGGATGGAGCTGGAACATATTCTTCTTAGCAAAGTATCTCAAGAATGGAAGAAAAAGTATCCAATGTACTCAGCCCTAATATAGAGCTAATTTATAGCTTTCATATGAAGGCTAAAACCCAACTATAGCACAAGAAATTTGGCTTTTTCTAATATGACTTCCTTTTTTTCTGGAATAGTATTTGTCAGGGGTCTCTGAGAGCTTTGAGCTGTCCACTTGACCTGGTCCGGTCAATCAAAAGAACTAGCAAGTTTGTCCAAGATAAAGTGAAAATAAGATGAAAGGAAGTGGAAATAAACCAGCTGGGAGTCCAGTGCAATAAAAAAAGAAGCCAAATTTATTTGAAGTGAAGCACAGACTTTCCCAGAGAGATTGGGAAAGGATCCCCCCGGTGAATAAGAAGACACACTACACAAAAGCTGCACAGGAGTTTACATATTTCATCCTAGTTCCCCCTATGATTATCTCTAAGAGTTTTTCATTGGTTCCCCGAGGCCCATAGTTATTCTTGCCTATTTCTTATTGGTCTTGGGTTACCTTAGTTATCACATGCGCCCATTATCCTTTACATGTTAACAATAATTGTTCCCTGCTATTTTCCAGGTATTGTATGGTGGTGACTAGAGATCTTACGACGTTGGGACCTTTGCTGTGAGCACTTTTCCATAATTGTGATCATTACTACACTTTGTGTCAGAACCTAAAAACTGTATTCTGTGGAGAACAGGATGTACTTAGCCAATTGGGTCACAAAGTTCCTGAAACTCATCATCTGTCACAGGGCCCTTTTTAACTTTCTTATCTAAAAGGTGAGAAGAAGGCCAGACTTTTCTGCTACTTCCCTGTAGCCCCTCTTTATCTTTAATCAATAATAAATAACAATAAGTAGCCTTTAATGGGAACTTAATGCATACGTGCCAGGCCTCATGCTGAATTCTTTCATTTTGTTTGGTTCTGTTGACTAATTAATTCTCACTCTTTGCATAATCAACCTTTTCCCCATAACATGGACAGATTAAGTAACTTACCTGAACTCAACTCGTACATGACAAAGCTGGGCTTTCAAGCCAGTTTCAGTCTGACTACAAAGCTTACCCTCTGCTGACCACTCTGCTGTACTGCCATTATTCACTGTCACAACTTTTAGCAATTAGAATTCAGTTTGATAAAAACATACACCATTTGACCTCTACATAGAGCAAAGTCCTGCCAACCTCTACCACTACCATGTAACTTAATGAAGTAGAACAAATCAGTCTACCCATGCCATGTTCTATTCAGAATTCATGGCGTTCACGTTCAGTGTCTTAGCTTTGTTTACTCTCTGCTATTCTTACAAGGAAGCTGCTTCTCATCTTCAGACAGTTTTCAGTAGCAGCAAAATCAATCTTTCTGAGGCCATTCTATAAAAGGAAAACAATTGGGAGGTGTGACACAGAAAGATGTGTGTAAGACGCATGATAGTCTCTGTTCCTTCTGCCTTCAAAGATTGAATCCAGCACACAGAGATTTTCCCCATCTAAAAAAAAATCTATTCTGATCTGGTGTATGCAGAAAGAAGTATTCTTCCAAAATATCCATTTTCCTCTTCTAAAATGTGACTTTGAAATGCCAGCTCATAATTTCTAGACAGCATCACCTACTGTAAAAATCAAAGAGAATTTAGTGGTTTTAGTCTGAACAACACATTCAATATGCAATTTTCATGCTTCAGTTTCCGATTAGGGAGCTGGGTTTTCTGCACTGCACTGTACTGATATGGCAAGTTGAGCAGCACAAATCTTTTCTTTTTCTTTTTTGGATGCAGAGACAAGATGTAGGTGCTGCTGTCAATGGCTCCAGCGACAGAGACTATGTGCTGTTAAGAATTTTGTGCATAATTCATGGAAATTGCATTTTTGTTTTGCAAATGTGCCACAAAATTCCAGTTGTGTGTTTGTTGGCCTGTGTATGTGTAGTATTTATGTGAGGGTAGGGAGAGAGAAAGAGAAAGAGAGAGATGCCTCAAAAAGTATTTTTAATTCTCAGAGCATTTTATTTCAGATTTCCTAGACTTTATCAGTATCTACTTAATGTATTGGTACAGGTCCTATAAAGTGCCTACATTTAATCAATTTCTTTGGTTGACTTGGACACTGATTTGACTGTGGGGCTAAATTCCCTTCCTCGTTCCCAATGTCCATAATAAAGCTCTCATGCGTGTGCCCTGAGCAGAGAGCTGCCAGGTCATTTCTTAGTATCATTTCATGCAGCATCATGTTCACAGATGATGCTGTTTAACAGAAGAAAACTTAAGGACCTGAATCGGATAACAATAATCCACTAACTGATAAACATCATGGAAGACAAAAAACATTTTGACTATAGAAATCATCAAATCCTTCTCTTACTTGCCCTCTCTCAAACCAATCCAATAAACAAATAAGCAAAAACAATCAGTATTTTAAAAACGAGCTGATGGAATGGAAGCAACATGCCCAGGAAACCCCCAAACAGATGAAGGCCTCCCCTGGACGTGGAGAGTTGGTATCTTTGTGCCAATGAGGGGAGAAAAAAGGACATGTAGAAGACAATGGCTTCCCAGGGGTGATGCCGAGGAAAGGTCTCATTAGGATGGTGCAACTGGTAGGCAGTAAATTGGATCAGAACTCCCACTTCCACTTCCACAGAAAGAGAGGGAGAATGAGATTAGTGGCAGCAGCAGGAATCAGACTGCTCCTGATGGTGAAATTAAGTTTGGCAGTTATTGAGGTTCCCTCCCACTGTCTAGCTCCCCTCCCAAGGGGGACCGGCTTCTCTATGAGGCAGTGTTGCCCTGGGCTGGCGTGCAGCTGCGGTGCTCACAGGAGCACCTATGTATGTCCAGCAATATACAGATTCCCTGGAAACCATAAGGATTCTCCTGATGACACGTGAGTTATTGAGGACTAGAAAAAAATCAACTTAGCCACTTAACAAGAGCCGGAGATCATGAAGGACAGACAAAAAGAAAGTATAAGTTTTGATAAGCCCCAAATCATCTCTACCTTATACACATTGTTTTGTAAATGACAGGGACATTGTAAGAGGTCCAGGTTCAAAATCACCTTGTGTTATTTAGTTACACAACATTTCCCTAGTTTAGTGGTCATGAGAAATTGTAGCACTACAAGCTTCTAGTACACCCTAATGATTCAGAATGTAGAAGTCTCATTTCTCCATATGTCATCTATAAAGAAGCCACCAATTTATTTCTGTGCTTCCCAGATATCTAGTTCTGTCAAAGAGTCATTTTAGTCTAGCTTGGGCCTCTCTTGAAGCTGTTGTTGAATTATGTCCCAAGTGAAAAAAAGATGGGTTATTTTCCAGATTCTTCCAGACAAAGGGCCAAAGAATCTTTGTTGCCCAGTTGTCAGATTTTCAGAGCGCTGCTCACTCCCAGTCCAATGTCCAAGGTAAAGGCTACATCGAAACTACCCTGAGCCTTTAGATCTAAAGATATTTCAGCATTACACTCTCAACAAAGTCCATCTTTTTACTTGGGACTTGGGAGGCAAGGGTGGAACTGTGGTTAGAAAGACCACAGGGAAATTGTTCAGTACCTTTGGGATTTTAGGGGACAATGTGTGTCAGTGGTTTGTATGGACAAGATCAAGCATGTAGTCACAGTTTCTCGAGTGTCAAATGCCTTAGAAACCTGACATTTAATTCCGTCACTACCTAGGTCCATATCACAAAACCAGGCAAATTTAAGCAGACTCTCAATAGTAGGAACGGAGTCCAGAAGACAATAGGATGATGCAGCATGGGTCTGAGTGAATTATGCATGAAGGTAAACTGTAACCTGGAAAGGAAGGGAAGTCAGGTCATTTCAGGAAAACAAAAACTGAGCCTTTAACACTCATGGCATTTCAACAAAGAATCTTCATAAAGAAACAGAACCAAAATCAAGAAGTGATGATTAAAGAAAATCATAAATGTGTAGGTGTACTTAAGCAAGAGATAATTGCATAATGTAATACCAATAATAATAATTTAAGGAATGAAACTAAGATTTTTCTGGTAGAATTAAAATCTGGTAGACACAATAATATTTAAATTAGAGTGAAGTGATGGAAGTCAAAACATGCTAAATTGTTCAGAAGGAGCATAGAGACACTGATTTACTTTAGACCTGGTTAAATACAGGGTGGCCACCCTGTATGTATGATGAATGTTGATGGCTGTCTATTGAAGATTAGAAATCTAGGTGTAATTTCCAAACCAACACAGGAAAACTTATAATGTGAGAATATCTATCACACTTTTCAAAATAAAGCATTCATATTAAAAAAGAATATGAAAAACATGATAGATGAAAAGCTAAAAATATCTATTAGTTTATAAATGCAAGTAATATTCATAAGCACAATAAATATTAAGGGATTAAATTTATCAGATAAAATAGATATTTTCAAGTTGTACTAAATATGCAAGCTATAGTTAGTTCAAAAGAGATATTAAAATATTAAGATCTAGAAATATTAAAAAGTCAGAGTTTATGACAATAAGGTATAGCTGTATTACCATCACAGAGAATAACTAAAAGGTTAAAAAAACACTAAAGGTAATCTGAAATAGTATAATAATTAATAATTTTATTCACAAGGAAGATATAATTCTAAATTAGTTTTCTAAATTACTAATTACTCTAAGTTACTCTAATAATGTAGAGTAAAAATGACATAAAACAAGAAGTAAAAGAATTCCAAGAAAAAACTGACAGAACTAAGTCAACATGAAGAATATATTGTGCTTAGATAGGGAAGGTTGCAAAACACCTGTCTCAGTAGTTGAAAGCTCTGTAGACAAAATGAATGTGTAAGTTTATAGAAGATTGAACCAACAGCATAAAGGCATCTGTCCACATATAATAAACTTACACAGAACAGCATTCAAGCATGGAAAACAAAATGCTCAGGAATAAGTGGAATATTTATGATTAAACATGTATTATATCATAAAGTAAACAAGCCTTAAACAAAGCAAAGACATCCATACCAGAAAAGATTGTGAGTTTGCCACCCATGCCACATTATTTTGTTTGTTTCCTTGCTTGTTATTTTTTTTGTTTGTTTTGTTGTTTTCTGAGACAGAGTCTGACTTTGCTGCCCTGGGTAGAGTGCTATGGCACCATAGATCACAGCAACCTCAAACTCTTGGGCTCAAGCGATCCTCTTGCCCCAGTCTCCCAAGTAGCTAGGACTACAGATGCCCATCACAATGCACAGCTATTTTTTAGAGATGGAGTCTTGCTCGTGTTCAGGCTGGTCTGAAATCCATGAGCTCAAGCTATCCATCTTCCTGGGCCTTCCAGAGTGCTAGGATCACAGAGTGAGCCACTGCATCTGGCTTTTGCTTGATTTTGTTAATCACGGTAGTCTTAAACACATCAACACAGAACTCTCAAGCCCACTATTGTGGGGAAAAGAGAAGGATACAGATGCAGCACCACACTGTTCATGTAAAACATTCGTGTAGTAGACGTATGCATATATTTGAAGTTTTCTAATTCAGCAAGTGCCACCTTTCAGAAGTGTTGGGTACACAGTAAGTGAGCCCTAGGGAACTTCAGCTTTATTATACTATTTTATTTCTAAACCCAAGTATACACAAGTAAGTGTATACTTGGGTAAGCTTGGTTTTTAAGAAATAAAATTATATTTTATTCTTCTTTATTGATTTTTATATGCCTAAACATTTTCATAATTGAAAATAAATGAACAAATAAATTCTCTGTATGTGTCTTATTATGTAAGGATATAATTCATAACAACATAACATTTTAGTAATAAAACAAACCCCTGATTCTACACTTCAAACACAGCAAACAGTGAACGATCATTTCATGTGTCAGCATATGAAGAAACTTTTCTTTTTCCTTTTCTTTCTTTCTTTTTTTCTTTTTGAGATAGTCTTACTTTGTCCGCTGGTTACAATGCCCTGGCATCATAGCTCACAGCAATCTCAACTCCTGGGTTGAAGTGATACTCCTGCCTCATCCTCCCAAGTAGTTGGAACTACAGGTGTGTGTCACAACATACAGCTAATTATTCTAATTTTAGTAGAGACAGGGTCTTACTCTTTCTCAGGCTGGTCTTGAACTCCTGAGTTCAAAAGACCCACCTTCCTCAGCCTCCCAAAGTGCTAGGATTACACGCATGAGCCACTACACTTGGCTTCAACTTTATTTCTGATTAACTGACAAAACACAACATGGAAAACTAATCAAATATGAAAATACAAATAAAATAAGCCTATATGAAAGCCTACTATCTAGACATAACTACTATTGCAGTTTTGCAGGCAGAATGAGGCTAATTACATATACAGTAGAATCTCTATAGCCGACACCTCCTGACATTGAACTCCTCCTCAATGTTGACCTACTTTTCATAGACATGCACCACATGCACGTGTCAGGAAAATAGGCTCAGTCCCTTATATTGACCATCTCCACATGTTGACCAGTTTGTTACAGTCCCTTGCGTGGTCACCTTACAGAGGTTCTACTTTATTTTCCTATGTACTTATCCAAAAAGCTTTGCTCAAGTGAAACATCTCTCTCTCTCCTTCTCTCACATTCTCTCTCTTTCTTCCTGAAGTAACCTGATTTCTGTGTCCTAAAAATAATTTATAATCTTCTCAGAAAAGCCAGCACTTTCTTGACTCGCCATTTAAAATTCCACCAATTCAAGCAGCTCTTCAAAGCTTGTCACATGCGGTTCCATGTTAGGGGCTGAGTTCCAGGGAAACTTCTTCAGTCAGGTTTTCAGCATATGGTTTAATATTTCATTTACTGAAAGAGTGAGTCAGAAGCACCATTGAGCAGTACTGTAGTTATTTTATTGACTGTCGTAAAGGAGCATCCAGCAACATCTCCATCATTGTTGGGTAACCTTTACTTCCTTCACGCATTTATGCACTCATTTATTTATCCACTTAACTAGAAATCCCATCCATTTAACCAGAAAATGAAGATGGATTAAAATAAGAAAGAAAGAAAATAAAGACATATGCTCCCTCTTCAAACTAAACTGGATTACACAGGCTTGGATGTAGCCTGTTCGGTGTGTGTGTGTGTGTGTGTGTGAGAGAGAGAGAGAGAGAGAGAGACAGGGGCAGAGATAGAGGCACAGAGAGAGAGACGGAGACACAGAGAGAGACAGAGGAAAGGGAGAGAAAGACGGGGGGGTGGAAGGGAGAAAGAAAGAATGCTCTATCACTGTTTCAAATGTGGTTTGCACTCTCAAGCAAAACATCAAAAACATGAGGGTAACATACTATTTCTGTAATGCTGGCAGCTTTCTGGAGAGAGTGAGGCACATTTCTGGGTGCTCAGAATCAGAAAGAGGGGCTTTTGTAGAAGCTGCCCACACGTGACCTCTGACTCAACACTCCAAGATTTTGAAGAAAGCAGCTGGGAAGGGGGCCAGTTGGGCAGGCTGTCCCAGAGGGAAGGAAGGGAGGGCACACCAACCTGCTTATTATTTTCCTGACTTCAAATCACATTTATTTTTGCAAATTTGACTGGTATCAAGGAATGAAGCCTAAATAAACATCCTTTGTCATCCTCCAAACCCCCAATTTAACCCAATAAAATATTGCATTGTAGGAAACATAGAGAATATGGTTGAAAGTTATACTAAACAGGATAATTTGGGAGAAGAGAGTTCTGGGTTAAAACAGGCTCAATTTGCAACACAGAGATTTTCCTACTACTAAAATATATAACATAAATCCATAATCCCAGCTTCAGAAGGTATGGGTGTTATCAACTTTGTTAGATACACATGTTATCAATTAGCCTTACATTTTTATAATAAGCTATTGATTTTAAATTATTTAAATGGGTAGAAATGCAAGTAAATGAATGGATTAATAAATTGTGGTATATGTATACCTCTTTTATGTTTATATGGATGGAGGTGGAACATATCCTACTTAGTAAAGAATCTCAAAATGGAGGAAAAAGTATCCAATGTACTCAGTACTATTATGAAACCAGTTTACAATCACTCACACTTTCATATGAAGAACAGATCACAACTATGGCCAGGGATGAAGGAGGGAAGGATTGAAGGGGAGGGAGAGGTTCAGATGAAAGGAGGGTGAATGGTGGGATCACAATGGTGCATATTGCAAGGGTACATGTTGGATCTATTAAGTATAGAATATAAATGTCTTAATATTTAATTAATAATAAAGCAAATGAGATGAGGGATATATTAATCAGTACGATGCAAGCATTCCAAATTGTATATGAAATCAGCACATTGGCACATTGTACCTCATAAATGCATTAATGTAAACATGATCTACCTCTTTATGATTTAATAAATTAAAAAAAAGAAATGCAAGTAAAACGGGAATGCCCTCATGTATATTTTCTTAGCCATCATGCCTTTATTCTCACGGTAAACTTCTCAAGTCGTCATGCAGACAGTCTACCACCATTTATCATTAATGGAAATTCAATTGCCTAGAATTCTGTCTCTTAACTCCTCCCAATTCTTAGTCATTAAAAATAAATTAGGTATTTGGAGAGAATACCTATCCTCCACCCTCAACCAACGGTAACCAAGTCAGCCGTGAACACCATTTCGATATTTCTATCAATGATAGGAAACCACAGATGTGAGAGGGCACATTTGCTTTTGCCAACATAGCTGAGATGCATTCAGGCAATTTCAGAAATCTTTTAAAAGGCAAAAAAATAAAAAAACCACAGATAAATAAACATAAATGAAAATCGAAGGAAGAAAACGTCTAAGTGCAGTTTAATAAACATGCCATTTGGAGTCTTCAGGAAACAGAAATTGATCTCCTTTTAGCTGCTGGGCATTATTTCTCAGTCATTTACAGAACTAATGAGCTTAAAAGTTAATCCTCTAGTTTCTTCAAAATGTTAGCATGTTTAACCTAATTCACAAAACGTTTTCAGGTCTGAAGTTATCCACAGATTATGAGAGACTGGGTGACTTATTTCTTGCTACTCTGAGAGCATTACTGTAGCTTCCAATGTCTCTTATCACATGGGAATTCCAGTTTAAGAAGGCAGTAGAACACAAAAACAAAATAGCAAACAACTTCAAATGTTCTATTGATCAAATAAGTGACCAAGCTAGTTTGTAACACATAGAAGACACAGATAAGCAAGTAAAAATTTAAGTAAATTATTCTCTTTCAACCAAACCACAGATCATGTTATATTTTGGAAAGATATTACAAATGACTGTACTCTTGACAAAATCAAAAATAATTTGGGGGTGAAAAATATGAAATAAAATCTTTGATGCCAATTTCTCATCTTACCCCTTGCTCCTTATTACTTCTTCTTTCAAGAGCCAAGCATGGATTCTCTGCAACCCTCTCCAACCCCAAATCAATTTATGCCTCAAGATTTTCTCCATCTTCTCAACTCTATCATTTCAGCTTAACAACTTAAGTACCATTTTCTGTTTCCCCAGCTTGTCTGAGAATCAGAGCCACCCAGGTATCTTTTAAAATACACCCAGAATAATGTATCTATGATTATATATCTGTGCTCCATCCTGGGTGTACTGAATCCTAGCCAGAGACTTGGGGTAAGGTTCAGCTTCCCTGGTGATTCTGATAATCAAACTCAGGGGGTAGCAAAGTTCTAGTCAACCAGCTGAGATAGCGAACAGATTTTAAAAATCAATGCAAGGGCTATTAATTGACAAATTTGCATTTTTTGAAATCTGGTCTGTATCTTCTCAGGGCAATATGGCAAAATGCACAGCAGCAACATTCCAAAAGATAGTAATTTTGGATATTTTGTATGTTTATTTATTTATAAACACCTATCAATAGAGTGCCGCATTGAGCTTTCCCATCTACTGTACCAGGCAGCTGGGATATGAAAATAGCAGAGAATAACTGAATAACAGATGAATTTTAAGCAGGATGTGATATTATAAGAATAATGTGGTAATAATAATGTGATAATATAAATAGTCAAAAACTGTATAGTAGGTTTTCATTCCCAGTTGTTGGTCAGACAACTTGTAATTGTAATTTCCTAAGTGGTGAGGTATTATAAAAGCATCTTTTAAAATAATATTTAAAAATTTTCCCAGCTGCTGAAATAGCTCTGGTGCAATGGAAAGAGCATCTTTATTTTGTTTTCATTCCTAACAAGAACATTTCAACCACACCTGAGTTTTATGTTAATGAATGATTCTTGAGAAGCCACTAAGTACGGGTTGGTCAGAGTAACCAACCTGTGATTGGCACTTTATGGAACTTTCAGCCCAACCTCTGACCTCTGGGCATGGAAGCTGGAGATTGATTAATCACCAATGATTTAATCAGTCATGCCTTGATAACAATACCCACTAAACCCCTAAACAATGGGGTTCAGAGAGCTTTCAGGCTGGTGATCATACAGAGGCATTGGAAGGTTGGCACAACCAGAGAGGCATAGGAGCCCCAAATAGCCCTCCCGCCACACCCTGCCCTATCCATTTTTTCCATTTGTCTGTATCCTTTATAATAAACCAGAAAGCACAAGTGTTTCCTGAATTCTGTAATTCATTCCAACAAATTTTCTCACCCCAGAAGTGGGTGCTAGGACCTCTTGGTTTATAGCCTGAGGGTTGTCAGTCCAGAATCAGAGGTACAGGAGGCTCTGGACTGGCAAACCACAACTAAAATGGGAACAGTTTGGGGGCACTGAGTCCTTCACCTGTGGGATGCACGCTGAGTCTAGACAATGTCAGAATTGTGTTAAAGTACAGGACATCAACAGTGTCAGCTGAGAATTAGAGAACAGGTTGTTGTGAGACACCACCCTCCCCCATATTTGGCATTAGAGTAGTGCAGAGTGCATGTAGAAGAAATAGTTTTCCCTCCTTCTTACACCATAACAGAAACATGAGCAAAATCCTTTAGGTATCAAGACAGTACATCATTCCTCCTTGGATAGTTTGAGAAAATGTCAGTGAAGAAAATGATGTTTGAGCTGGTCAAAAGTTGCATAGGAGCAAGTACACAACGGCAAAATACCGAACGGATGAGTAAGGAGCGTTCAGCCTGCCTGGGTGGTGCACATGTGGCCGAGAGGGGTTTGCTAAAGACAGTGGGCTCGTTATGAAGGGATCTCAGCGCCTTGCTGCGGCGTTTACACCCCAGTCTAAAGATGGACCAGTCAAAATCCCCTGCTTACAGAAATATAAAATTGTCTCATGAAGGTGACTCCATGAAACAGTTACTGACTTCCAATACGCCCCCAGGACTCATTCTACCTGACATTTCTGCTTTCCTCCCATGGTGGGTTTACCTCAGATTCCTCCTGGTGGCAAGAAAGCTGCCAGAGAATTTGAACTACATTTTTCTCCACATTCTAATCCAAAAGAAAAAGGTATCAATTTTCCAAAGATGCTTCAAGTGGTCAGACAGCTATCAGTGTCTTCGAGGCCACAGCCTCCCAAGTTCTGCTTTGTGCAGGTTCAAGCACTTCTTCTCTGCAGCCACTACGCAGCGAAGATTCAGTCTGATTGTGCTGACTTGAGTGACGGTCCCACTCTGGAGCAAGTCAAGGGCTGGGGGTAAGAGTGCTGAGGAGGAGAATTTCATAGTTCAGGACTGGTCAAAGGAGCTTTAAAAAGATCACCATAATTAGAGGAATCTGTATTTTTTTTTTTTTGACAGAGCCTCACGCTGTCGCCCTGGGTAGAGTGCCGTGGCATCACAACTCACAGCAACCTCCAACTACTGGGCTTAAGCAATTCTTTTGCCTCAGCCTCCCAAGTAGCTGGGACTAAAGGCACCTGCCACAACGCCTTGCTATTTTTGGTTGTAGTTGTCATTGTTATTTGGCGGGCCTAGTCTGGATTCAAACCCACCAGCTCTGGTGTCTGACTGGCGCCTTAGCCACCTGAGCTACAGCCACTGAGCCAAGGAATCTGTACTTTTCATTATTTCAGAGAGATTTAACCTCATCTGAAGAGGCAAAAAATTAGGGTGTTGAATGCTGAGTGTCATAAACAAACTCACTACATTTAGCACAGCAGTAATTCTGGTAGCGAGAGTGAAAAAGTAGGTTAAGAAAGAGACTGACAACAGTCACATTCCAAGATGAGAACCTGAGTTAAAGTGGCAGAATTCAAGAGAAATAAAACATAAAATCATTTATTTAGTAGAATCTATTGGGCCTCTAGATGATTGGGTATGGAAAGGGAGGGAGAGACAGGGGTCGTTGCTGACTATTTATATCTGCAACTGGAGGGTGTATTAGAGATATTCCCAGGAGGTAACCCACACCTTCCCCCAAAAGTCTCAGAAGATGCTAAAGAGTGATTGTAAATCTCTCTGAAATAATTAAAACTATTGAAATCCTGAGAAACTTGTACTAATACACCCTCCCACAAACAGATAGGCATACATTCTCCCGTATTCTAATCTATGCGCTGCTAATTAATGCAATGTTAATTAAAATTGTGTTTGTGATACTGTTATTGCCATTACCGTTGATGTTTCAGCTGAAACTTTTTAGAAAGGTATTTCTTGCGAACAAAAATGAGTCTTTAAAGTTTTAAGTATTAAAAAAGCCCTTAATTACAGGTTGAGATAACATTTTAACAGAGGAAATTTTAATCAGTCTGGACTCATTAGGATTCAACAATTCTATCTCCTTATTTACTTTTAAGAATAATAAATATAAAGTTTAAATATTAGGGCCAATTTATCAAAGGATTCATCAGAAATGGAATTTTTTCACTTTTGTCTACTCCATTAGTCTTTCAACCTGTTCCTTATTAAAGAAGATAGAATGTTTTATACACAATATGCAAGCAATTTAAATTAGCTAAATGAATCCATTTAAGTAGCTGTCTTCTCTGTCTCTGATCATTCCCTGTCAGAGCGATTCCAGATCCCCTTTAAACACTATTTAGTATTTTACTGACACACCATTTCCATGATTATCTACATACTTAAAACTTATTACTTCTAAACTTCCTTCAAAGAGCATAGCCAACAAAAGTCAATTTTTGCAGATATTTGTTACATAAAAGATATCTTTTTTGGGAAAAAATGCCAAGTATTAAATGCATTTTGGTCTGTTTGAGGGCAAATACAGGAGGTAGGTTTTAATCACATTTGGAAACAGTAACTTAAAAGGTAACATAAGAGGGTGGACCAGCAGGCATACAGGAAGACTCTACAAATCCACCCAGAATTAAACAATGCCCATGACATTTTGGGGGGGAGTTCTAAGTAGGAAAAACCACAGGCCTGCTGAGAGGACACTCTGGAGGTGAACATAATGGGAACCATGGTCTACGTATATATACCAATATATATAAAGAGGGAGAGAGAAAGAGAGAATTCCCGGCCCTATGAGCAAGTTCTTTCTCCACCACTGGGGATGCCAGATAGAGAGAGGTGAACACTCTGGGAGAAAAGGTGAGGGACGCTTTAGGCTTGATGGCTTCAATGTCCAGTGGGTTCATGTCTCTGCTGATGTCATTACAAGTGCTGACCTTAGACTCTCAATCTCCGAGCCTTGTTTTCCTTATTTGTTAAATGTGGCCAATAATGCCTACCTCCCAGGGTGATAATCAAAACATTTATTTATGAGTAAGCACAGGTTTCTACCAATCAAAAGTGTGACTAATTGGAAAGATGTAGATGGTGAATACCAGCTTCATATCTGCCCTCCTTTCCCCATGAAGCTGATGTAGAAACTGAATGAGATAACAATGAAAGCTCCACTAGCACCACACCGTCAGGGACTCACATTTACCTTGTTCTGCTCCTTCTTGTCCTTGTCTAGTCTAAGACTAAGACATCACGCATATTCTGTTGTTCTCGATGGGAACATTTCCAGAAAGTTCTGTGCTTTCAAGAGGTCACTGTGTCTGGTCAACTCTAGGGGCTACAGAAAATCAACCTGTGACCTATAAGAAAGTACATATTAAAGTCTATCATTGACTCTTACAAATTCTCTGTATATGCACTCTTTTTAAATTCTCATGAATTACTACCTCAATACTCATGATTCCAAACCTATGTCTCTAGCTCAAATTTTACTAACTATAATTTAACAACACAATTTATGCCATTTAATCATTCATTTATTAACATATATATTTGGCAATGGCTAGGTATCACGTCTTTGTTAAGCATTGGTTATTCAACAGAAAAAAAAAAACCTGATACCCCAGTCAGAACTTGTTTAAAAAAAAATCTTATCTTTCACTGGAATAAATTCATTTTCCTATCTTCCCTAACTCAATAAATGATACTGCCAAGCATTCAGTTGACCAAGGCAAAGGCCCAACTGACGTCCTCAAATCCTCCTCCTTTTATAGTCCAACACTCCATATAAAATCAATCAATCATGAAAGTGAACACTGCAAAACTGAGTATTTTGTAATGAGTACCTGTTAGGACCATCTTACTTTATAAGACAAAGAATATCTGTATTTCTTATAACCCTTTTAGTATTTTTATTTTAAACAGTATACATACATATATTGTAATGTTAGAGTACTGTGTTTTATATTCAGGGGTAAAAAACAGAATAAAATAAACGCACATTTTCTTGGCACATAGGAAAACTTTTCCTCCCTCATGCCTTTTGTCGGCATCCCGAAGTCTTATTGTTCTTGCCCCCACTGAACTCCACGGTACCTTTAATGATCGTTCTGATATTGATTTCTCCTTTAGATTCAGTCCATAGTAATTGTGACCTCTGACATCCCATTTTCCCATTGAAATGTAGATGTTTCACTCCTGCTAAGAAGCAACCTACATGTTTTGTCTTTGGAAGCTGAAGTCTTAGCCTCACATTTTCCAAGCTATTATACTTTATATTCTATCAGCAAGAGGAGAGCTTTAGCCAGTGAATACTGTTCTTTCTGTGGTGTTATATTCTGTTGGAGTTTGCACAACATCTGAAATTGCAGCCTGGAACAGTGGGTCAAATACATGGGAGCAACTGCTGGGCTTTGAAAAGTGTTTTTTTTTTTTTACTAAAAATTTCTACAAGCTCATGCTGTTCTGTCACTGTTATATTCTTTCTCTGAATAACTTACATTCAAACTTTTGATTTATCTTATAGTTGGGAGAATTTCACATATCAAAGCAGGTTCAAGCAGGTAAAAAAAAGTACCTGAATATTAAAGTGATAAGATTGTCATTACAAGGCAAAGAACAATATAAAACAATATAAAAACAAACATAAGCCCCATGATAACAGCTGCATTTTTTTTAACTTATTATCACCTTACGGCTTTTATGCTTTTTGGAGCTATGAATCAATATATAATCCTATCAGGATTTACTTATTCATTTAACAAATATTTACCATGAATATCCTGTGATAAAATAAAAGCACATTTGTGAACCAAGCCCTGTTTCATGTAAGAGGGATATCGAGATGAAGCCAAGCTCATCATGCTAATTAAACATTTATTTAAAGAATAAAAAAGGAATATGCATAACGAGCTTATTAAATTTATTTCTAAGAAGGTTGTTGTTCACAGCTCCCAAATTAAAATTTGCTCTCAGATTTTTGTGGTCATTGGCCTGAATTTAATAGTAGAATGTTGGAAAGGAATCCTTATGTGGACTCCTTCAGAAGGAAGGACAATTCCACAGAAAGGCAGAGTCAGGCTGCCCCGTAAAACCCAAGTGAATTCACCATATCTTCCAGTAATTCACTAATTCATTCAATGAGTATCACATAAGTACCAATAGATATCTTGCTACAGGCAAGGGTTATCGTTGTCATTAAATCACTTTGTTCTCCAAAAAAAGTTCTCACGGGAGAGCCAGAAATAATCAAATCCTTTCACAAATATCCAATTATAAAATGAAAAGACAATGGATGTAATTTGGAGTCAAATAATTCATACTGTGCCTTCTGATTTGTCATCTACACTAAAAATTGTTCTATTCTGGAAAGTAAAGAGCAATTAAGATGTTGGAATGTTCTGACTTCAGTCAGGGGAAAATTTATAGGGAAAACTCCTGAATGACTCATCTTCCTTCTAAGTACCCATGGAGGGGACTTACACACACCCTGAATGTATTCCCATGACAATGGGTGAGACTTCCCAATACTTGTAAGCTTTTCAGACTTTTGGTTGTAATTTTCATTTTAATTTATTCCCAGCTGGTGCCGCATAATCGCTGCTTCCCTTCATTGTTGAGAAGGTAATTAGATGTCACAAGACAAGCACAAGTTTTAGAGTAAAAAATCCACCACGTGACAACTTTTAAACTTCTCTGCATCTCATTTTCCTGTTAGTAATATGGGGATACTACCTTCCCCTATAGGATTATGATGGAGAATGAGTAATGTAAGTGCTGAATCCAGTCCTGTCCCAAACAAATTCAAAATGCATGATCTTCATTTTGTATATGTGTCTGTGTATGTCTGTTCTTTTATCATAAAACTCTTTCAATGATCTTTTGTAGATAGTTTCATGTCCAATTCAAAAGATATATAACTACTCAGATGACATCTCTGCTGGGTTGTCCACCAAGTATTTCAAATGTAATATATCCAAAATCAAACTATTAACTTACCTCACGGCCATCAAGTTGCACCTAGCCATTCTTCAGGCACTTGAAGTGCTCCAAACTTTAAAGTTCTATCCACATTCCCTCATTTTCATTCAAAGTGGTCCAAACTTTAAAGTTCTATTCACATTCCCTCATTTTATTATATTTTACAATGAATGATCTCTAAATACTGTCAGGTTTACTTGAAAAACATATCTATGGTCTTACTATGTATCACCCTTTTCTATGCTAAAAATCATGACATTAAGTCACTACTATCTCTTGCCATCTCATCGACTTTCTGTTTTTAATTTCAAGTCCATACACAGTAGCTAAGGTGCTTTTTCTTAAATAGAAAAGTATGTCACTCACTTATTCAGAGCCCTTTTGATGTTTCTCCATTGCAATTAGAATACAAATCTAGAGGGGTGGGGCAAGATTGCCCATTGGAAGGAGCTCCCAAGAGAGGCTCCTGACCAAGGGGAAGGATAACGTCCAGAAAATGCCCAACTGAGCTGAAGACTGGGTCCCCAGCTGAGAGAGAAGTGATAACTGCAGGTCACCTCTGCTGAGGCAAGCTGCAACTCCAAGAAAGCAAGCTTCAGGTACAAAATTCATCTGAAAGGAAAAGTATCCATCCCCTCCCCCAAGAAAGCTGTGGCCTTTTTTGCTTTCTGTTTCCTTTCATTTTTTTCTTCGTTTACTACTGTGGGTTTTCTACAGACAAACAGTGAATTGTGGACCTCTTATCTCACGCCATGGGAGAGTGCTGTGGGAAGTAGGGATTATTCCCCCAGAGGGACCCTGCTGTGACTCTGAACACTTTCTTGCTAGGCAGAAAAATTTAACTAAAGTTTTCCCAGCCATTCTGAACTTCCAGTACACCCTTCCCTGCTTAACTGATGAACCAGATACCTCACCCCTGCTGAGATTGTGGGAGGAGGTTCTTGAACAGCACGTCCCCTCTCTGTCTGCTAGACCAAGTGCCTCACCCTGCAAAAGACTCCAGGGGACACAGCAAGCCTCCCTCTCCCCAACAGCCAGTCGCAGCCAGGAACCCCAGCGCACTACCACACCACTGGCTACGCAGCCTTGCACTGAGGCATGGCGGGGGTGAGCGACCCTGCCGCCGGCTGTGCCACCTCAGCATCCAGGCTTGCTCCCCGCCAGGGTCTCTGGCAAGAGCAAGCGACCCTGCCGTGGGCTGTGCTGCCTCAGCACCCAGGCCTGCCCACTCCAGGGACTTCAGCAAAGGATGGGACTCTGCTGCAGGCTGCACAGCCAGGAACCCCAAGCCTGCCTCAGCCAGGGCTGACCCAGCCAGGGACTCTGGTAGCCGCACAACCCACGTCCTCCCTCCAGTGCCCTCCCTGCTTCCTCACCAGCCCCGTCCATCTGACCAGGGACTCAGGAAGTCGCGTGACCATGCATCCTCCCTCTGATGCCCTCCCTACTTCTGTGCTAAGCCCTCCACCCAACCAGAGACTGCTGGAGCCACTCACCCTCATTGCCAAAGCCACTGGGAGCCAGGCATTGCCAGAACCTTGTGCACCATCCCTAGCACTGCTGCTGGATCAGTGTGTGACACGCTCCCCTCTGGAGATGCTCCCACAGCCAGAATTCCCTGGCTGGGGCAGCCCCAGAAGAGCTACACAGGGTCATTTCCTACAAATGTCCACCAACAATAGAGTGATCCCACCAGGGTCCAGTCTTGGAGAGAAGCCTCCTCAACTCAGAGGATGGCCAGAGGCAATGGTGAAAAACAATCATGGGGCAGAATCAACAGAAAAACTCTGGAAATATGAATAATTAGAGTAGATGAACTCCCCCAAGGAATGATAAGACAGACACCACACAAGATCCCATGCATAAACAAATGGCTGAGATGTCAGAAATTGAATTCAGAATCTGGATAGCAAATAAGATCAACAGAATGGAGGAAAAGATGCAACTAGAATTTCAAGCAGTAATCCAAAAGATGTCTCAAGAATTCAGTGAATTCAAAGACAAAATGACCAAAGATTTTGACACATTGAGACAAGAAGTTGCAGCCCTCAAAGATCTGAAAAACACTGTAGAATCCCTCAGCAACAGAATGGAGCAAGCAGAAGAAAGGAATTCTGACACTGAAGACAAAGTTTTCACTCTCAAACCTACAAAGAGGAAAAGAAATGGAAGGCAAAAACAGATCATTCTCTCAGACAGCTCTGGGATAACTTGAAGAAAACCAGTATTTGCCTTATAGGGATACCTGAAAACAACGAAATGGTGTCATAAGGCACAGAGTCTCTTCTTTATGAGATTATGAAAGAGAACTTTCCAGACATGCCAAGAGATTCTGAAATTCAGATAGCAGACATTTTCAGAACTCCAGCTGACTCAACCCGAATAAGACATCCTCCAGGCACATTATAATTAACTTCACTAAATTTAATATAAAGGAGAAAATTCTGAAAGCAGCCAGATGGAAGAAATCCATAATGTACAAGGGGAAAAATATTAGAATAACTGCAGATCTCTCTGATCTAACATTTCAAGCTAGAAGAGAATGGTCATCAACTTTTAATCTCCTAAAACAAAATAACTTTCAACCCAGGATCCTGTACCCAGCTAAACTGAGTTTCTTTTATGATGAAGAAATTAAATACTTTAATGACATCCACATGTTGAAGAACTTTGCTATAACCAAACCAGTTCTCCAGGATATTCTCAGACCTATCCTCCATAATGATCAGCGTAATCCTCCACCATAAAAGTAAACACATGCAGAACCTTTTTATCAAATTCCAACTTCCACAATGAGGAAAGGATTAAAAATGTCCACTGGACTTTCTAAAGATTTATCATTATTTTCAATTAATGTGAATTGTTTAAATTATCCTCTAAAGAGGCATAGTGTTGCTGACTGGATACAAAAACTCAGGCCAGATATCTTCAGAATACAAGAAACTCATCTTACCTTAAAAGATAAATACAGATTCAAGATGAAGGGATGGTGATCTACTATATTCCAGGCAAATGGAAAGCAGAAAAGAGCAGGTGTTGCAATCCTATTTGCAGATACAATAGGTTTTAAACCAACCAAAATAAGGAAGGATAAGGATGGATACTTCCTATTTGTTAAAGGTACTACTAAACATGATGAGATTTCAATTATTAATATTTATGCACCCAACTGAATGTGCCTCAATTTATAAGAGAAACACTAACAGACATAAGCATCTTGATTACCTTCAGCTCCATAGTAGTTGAAGATTTTAATAGCCCTTTAGCGGTGCTGGATAGATCCTCCGAAAAGAAGCTAAGTAAAGAAATTTTAGATTTCAACTTAATCATTCAACATTTGGATTTAACAGACATCTACAGAACATTTCATCCCAACAAAACTGAATACACATTCTTCTCATCAGCCCATGGAACATACTCTAAAATCGATCACATCCTAGGTCACAAGTTTAACCTCAGCAAATTTAAAAGAATAGAAATTATTCCTTGCATCTTCTCAGACCACCATGGAATAAAAGTTGAACTCAATAACAACAGGAATATGCATACTCATACAAGAACATGGAAGCTAAATAACATTATGCTGAAGGACAGATGGGTCATAGACGAGATTAAGGAGGAAATTTCCAAATTTTTGGAACAAAATGCAGTGAAGACATGAATTATCAGAACTTCTGGGATACTGCAAAAGCAGTCCTAAGAGGGAAATTTATACCACTGCAAGCCTTCCTCAAGAAAACAGAAAGAGAGGAAGTTAACAACTTAATGGGACATCTCAAGCAACTGGAGAAGGAAGAACATTCTAACCCCAAACTGAGCAGAAGAAAAGAAATAACTAAAATTAGAGCAGAATTAAATGAAATTGAAAACAAAAGAATTATACAACAGATCAACAAATCAAAAAGTTGGTTTTTTGAAAAGGTCAATAAAATAGATAAACCTTTGGCTAACCTAACCAGGAAAAAAAGAGTAAAATCTCTAATTTC
>CAUYRH010014353.1:0-44139 GCA_963574655.1 Perodicticus potto
AACCTCCAACTCCTGGGCTCAAGCGAGTCTCCTGCCTCTGCCTCCCAAGTAGCTGGGACTACAGGCGCCCGCCACAACGCCCGGCCATTTTTTGGTTGCAGCCGTCATTGTTGTTTGGTGGGCCCGGGCTGGATTCGAACCTGCCAGCTCAGGTGTACGTGGCTGGCGCCTTAGCCTGTTGATGCTGGGTGCTTCTGAACGATTATCTAATTTAACCTCACAATAACCCCTTGTTGGAGACACTGTAATTACCCTCAAGTAACTTGTTTGCAGCTGCCACTTTCAAAGTGGGACGTCCTGGATTTGGGTCCAAGGCAGGTGACACCAGCGGCAGCTGGGTGACTTGCTGGACTGCTGCCTCCTGACCTGTGTCTGTCACCCAGGGACATCACTCAGGGCTCTGGGCTGAGCCTGTTTGATGTTTTCATTGAGTAGATGATTATTACGGTTCAAATGGGCAAGAACAGGAAAAGATTGGAAGGTGAACTCTGACACTGTGAGAAAAGTATCTTTTTGGGGGGTAATTCTCCTTGTCTGTAGAGGATGCTGTGTTCTGTGCTGTTGGGTACAATTTAGGATAAGAGGAAGGGAACGTTTCTAGGTGTTTTCTGATGACATCAGGCAGGTTTGCTGATGCAACCCCCACATTTGATAAAGGGCTGCACAACATGCAAAAAAGGTGAGGGGGTTAAATGGAAGGCTGACACCCAGGGCTCATCGCATCTCCCCACACCCACTGAATGAGAACAGAGGGACTGTGTGCTAGCGTGGTCACCCAGGGTGAAGCGAACTGGACAGAGGCGCATGAGGATGGGACCTGTTGGGGGAGAGATGACTCATTGGTACAGGAGTGAAGGCTGCTACACAGAAAGGGGATGCAGAGGGGCCCCGACAAGGTAAGACGGATGTCTACTGTATCCGCTCCACTTCAACAGGCTCAAAGCTTTGAGCTCTAGCCAGGGACAACAACAAGTAATACTTCCATGCATAAGTCCTTCTCCTGCATAAGCTCGGTGAATGCCTCGTGACAGCCCCGCGCCCCGTGCAGCAGCATTGATGTCATTCTAGTTTTGCAGATGAGGACACTGACAGAGAGAGAGAAAGGTGACAGTTAATGAGAGGTGGGACCATGGTGCAAACACAGCACAATCACTCCAGAATCCAACCTCTTAACCACTGGGCCAAACAACACATTGGCTGGTCTCTGGGGTTTGTTATTCAAAAAAATAAAGCTCAAAGAGTCAGGAGACTGGCTAGAAGTCTTTGATAGGGAGACTGTGAGACAGGGCTGAGACTGGCTGGGGGGCTTGCAGACAAACACATAACGGGTGAAAACGGGGGGGAACCCAGTTCTAGGAATTAGACCCCTATTCTTAGTAAAAGCCAAACCCTCAGCCTTGAATATTCCTCCCCTCAATTAATAAGACTTCAAAAGATCAAAAACCACTTCCTCCCAGTGCAGGAAGTTCTTTTCCTGATGATCACCAAGAATTTAGTGAAAGTTCCACTGGGAGGCCGCTAACAGTCGTCTATGGATGGTCAGCCCCCAGGCCTTCTACTTATGACACCACCCCACCTCCCCTTCTCCCAGGACAGCAAGGCTTATGCTGTGGAGAAGCTGAGCGGGAGGAAAGGCTCTAGGTTCAGAGATGGCTGATACACGGGAGGCCAAGGGAAGGGGTTGGTCTGAAAACGGGGGATGGCAGAAACATTTGTGTATGGAGTGGGCAGCTGGCCAGTCCCTTTTCCATCTGTAACATCAGGAACCATCAGCTGGGCATCCACGCTTACCGGCTGTCAGCCAGGCATCACGCTTCCCCTCACTCCCATCCAGATGCAAGTTCCCCACTATCCTCAGTCACAGGAGCTCACTCCACCAGCGGCCAGGCATACGAGCCTGCCTGCTTTCTGCAGATATTGGATGATTCCCTTCTGAAGATGCTCAGTGGTTGCAGAAAAAGAATTGCAACCTAACTTTTGGGTGTGGCTTTTAGTCTCAGATGAGTCAGATGACATCACACCTGATCTCATATCTGTATATAAAAAACTCGCCAGTAGAGAGATTCCAACCTTGCCCCAGAGCTTCCAATCATCCTTAAAGGCAATTTGACAGTTAAAGACACCAACCTCTGGGGTAAAGGCCCAAGAACAGACAAGAAAAAGAAAAAAGATGCTAAAGGAAAGAGACAACATAAGAAACAGAAGGAAACAGCAACCAGAAAAAAACCCTTTTGATTAGCATCAGAGAGCTCAGTGAAGCTGCTGTGTCCATAAAGCAAGATCAGGATACCATGAAAAAGAAACAACTGGGAAACAAGAAAAAACTCTTGGAAATCAAAATAGGATCGAAAATGAAAATTTGATAGAAAGGTCAGAAGACAAGTAGGAGAAATTTTCCGGAAAGTATAACAAAAAGAGAAAGATAGGAAATATGAGGGAAGCAATAGTCGTTTAGAGGATGAAACCAGGAGACCCAACGTCAAACTGCTATGAGTTTTCCAAAAAGAGAATGGAAAACAGAGGGAGAAAACAGAGAAATAACACAAGAAACTGGACACGGTGGCTCATACCCGTAATCCTAGCACTCTGGGAGTCTGAGGCGGGTGGATGGCTTGAGCTCACAAGTTCGAGACCAGCCTGAGCAAAAAAGCGAGACCTCCATCTCTACTAAAAACAGAAAAATTGAGGCAAAAGGATCGCTTGAGCCTGAGCTGGAGGTTGCTGTGAGCAATGACACCACAGCACTCTACCCAGGGCAGCAGCTTGAGACTCAGTCACAAAAAAAAAAAAAAAAAAAAAGAAAGAAAGAAAGAAAAAAAAAGAAATACGTGACTGTTCAGATTTAAAGGCACATCAAGCACGTGAATGAAGGCTGACTAAGAAGGAAGGAAGATCCCTGGCCAGGGACATCATCGTGATATTTCAGAACACTAAAAAGTCACAGGAATCAGAATGTGTCAGACTCCAGTTTTTGGCCAGGGCTGGGTTTGAACCCGCCACCTCCGGTATAAGGGGCCGGTGCCCTACTCCTTGAGCCACAGGCACTACCCAGAAATTGGACTCTTGACAGAAGCAATAAATGCTAGAAGAAACTGAAGCGGCATCTTCCAAAATTTTAAGGGAAAATGATTTTCAACAGAGAATCCTGCTCTTCACCAAGCCTTCAATCACGTGCAGAGTTTTGAATAGAAACATTTCCAGCTACCTGAGAATCAAGTTATCTCTCATGGAATCCTTTCTTAGGAAGCTACTGGAGGAAGTTCTCCCACAAAGTGTGGATGTCGACTAAGTAAGATCATGCTGTGGGATCTAGAAAAACTTCCAACATTAGGGAGTGGCCCGGGAACCCCTATGGTGACAGCTGTAGCCGGCAAGCAGTCCAGAAAAGAGTGGGAAGATCAAGGGCTTTGGTCACAGGCCAGCACAGGGAGAGAGGCAATGGCCAGATGGTTATGCTTAGTATTATTTGACCTTAAAAACCTATTTGCATCTATTTCTTTATTAAAGTTAAGTAATTTAAAGTAATAGAGAAAAACCCAAACTGCTGCCGAAATTCTTCAGCCTCCTTCGGAGTTTGAGATTTGCTTCCATCCTCGCAACAGGGGCTCGATACAAACTGGGCCCCTCGAGACCCACTTACCATTCATCTCAGAAAGAGACATTGGTACAGATGAACGTCTTCAGACTGGGAAGACAAAGGCAAGAGGAGTTCGCAATCTAACAAGTCATGAAGCACATAGATCACAGGGACACAGACACACTCAGCAGGTCCTAGAAGGCCGGGACGAGGGGGTGAGCCCTGAAAGAATTCTGTTTTATAAAGAGGAAGGTAACATCAGAGGTTGTTACACAAGATGACCTAAGGTGAAAATGTAAGCATGAGAGATACACATCATTTTTAAGATACCATATGCTTTGGAGGTACATCTCAAAGGCAACCCCTGCGGTCTCGTATGTCATGGCCAAGTCTTTCAGTTAGAGACAGAACTTGGCGGTCACGGCCTTGTCTTTGCATTAGAAACAGGGGCTGGGTCTTCCCCCATTGAAGTACTTAATAGGGGTTACAGATCAGGACAAGAATGTAATGACAACAAAGTCTCCATGTCTTGAGGACTTTACTATGTGCCAAGAATTATATAAAGGATCTCTTTAAATCCCTATAAAAACATTAGAGGCAGGAACCTTTACTTTCCATTTGAGGAAACTGGGCTACAGTCTCCAAAACCAACCCATAGTCACAGGATGAGCAGATATCACGCTAGGACCCAGGGCAGATGTCCTACAAAACTTACGTGCATCTCTCCCAGTTCATCAAGATGTAAGCGCCATGACCCAGCAACTTACCAGTAGGACCAGCCATAGTCCCAAGTCTGAGGTTTCCAGTCATCTGGTCCAAGGTTCACAGTGATTTGAAAAATGGTCGTATACATCATGTGGGCCACCATGCCTAGGAGCCCTGCACAAGGAAAGCTTTGTGAGACACAGTTAAGGAAGTGACGTGATAGAAGAACTTCTCTGCCTTGGGTGGGTTGCCTGTGAGACGTTCTCTAGCACCCAAGGAGTCCATATGATGCATCTGCAGTTACACATCCTTAAACATTCCACCTGATTCCTCATCCCATAGTAGAAACTGAAGAGGCGTCCAGGCCTTCTCACAGTCAAGGAGACCTGTTAGGAGTCTCCAGGAATTCATAGCCTACTTCTATGGGCTATGAATCCAGCTGGGAAGATCCAGAATCTGAATTTTATCATCCCGTTTGTTGATGACAAGATTTGAGAATGAGGCATTACACTTATCGAGCAAAGACATGATCTACGAATTGGACTGACGTGCCATTAACAGAGCTCTGGGCATCCTCCTGGAGATCAGGAGGAAGTCATTTTTCTGGGGTTCTTTCTTGGTGGAAAAGCCCACATGGGAGAACAAACTAAGTTACTTTAAAAGTTGCTTGGAGGACACAGAGGTAAAACAAACAAAATAAAGGAGTTCTTTATTTTTATAGAATACATATCAAACTTTGATGATCATTTTTTAAAAGCTACCATTTATTGAGTACTTGTTACATACAAGGGTGCACTTTTATTTAGTCATCGCCAAAGTGTTTTTGGGAGGCTTTATAATGTTTCACTTAGATTTAAGTCACTGGCCCAGGGTCACACAATCCATCCTTAAGTTGGCAGCTGCACCTGGGCGGGATTCCTCTGCAGTCTCGTCTCTAACCATGTGTACACGAGAAGATTTCAGTCCTCAGAGCCTGTTTACCCTCTGCCTGGTTGTGATAATTTGACTCTCTACCTGTGCCTACTCCTTTTTCATCAGTCACCCAAAGAAATCATTGTTTTCATCTGATGGGAATAATTCAGGGACTTATGGGCCAGCTGTCCTGCTCAACTGGAAATTGACCATTCTTTGGCAAAGGGCACATTCAGCCTGAAGCTCCACATCCCCTCTGGGGCAGCCTGTTCTAAGGAGGCTGGTGGGAAGTACCTGCCAGCACCATGAGGATGGCTACTGAGGAATCCACCTTCAGCCAGTCAAACCCAGAGCTGGTACAACTCACTCTGGATCCCAGAAGAATGGCACTAGTCAGCATCAGAAGGATGGCCAGGACCTCGGCCCCAATGGATAGCCACAAAACACCTGCAAAAGAAAGGGATGATGGGAAAAATGGGCATTCAGACTTCAGAAGTACTAGATGCTCAATCCTTTCATTTAGTTCACCTCTAAAACAAAAGAGATGGCTCTGCTGAATTTTGGAGAGTAGGTGATGAAAGGGGTCTCCTCGGCCTTGAATGAGACAGAGACATTTGTAAAGATTAGCCATAGTTGGGAGGGAAAAAATTAAGCAATATCCTCATACCATGAGCAATGGTAGGGGTCTCTACACTTCAGCTCAAAACCTACCACTTTGCTTTGATTCCACCGGAAGATGTTATCTTTGCCTTTTTGAAGAAGGAGCTGTGCTAATTTAAACATGGCAGGAAGTAGGCTGAGAGTTGGAGAGCCCTGTCTGGAGGTATCAAAACCTCATTTGTTTCAGTATGAACCACTTGTTTGCCCTCTGGGTGGGATCCTGCCTGTGGCTTCAGGAACCGCAGTGGATGTGGAGAAGACAGGAAGGGAAACTGATATTTGTTACTATTTAAGATATAAGGCAGTTAGGCACCAAGGACACAGCAATAAATGAAATAGATGTGATCCACGCCTTTACAAAACCCATGTTCCAGCTGGGAGAGTGCAAATACTGAGAATGTAATGACAAATGTTATGAGTGTTAAAGAGAAGAAAAAGTGCCCCAGGCAATGGTGCCCCACAGCTCATCTCTACCTAACTCTGGGTTGGCCTCGCATTTACAGCTTGATGTCAGCCATGGTAGGAATATTTACACCATGGAAAGTGGCAGCTGCTGATATTCTGGACTTCACCTCTCCCCTGGAAAGCTAGTTGTTAAACATTTGCCAGCACTCCACTGGCAATGGGGCAGACAAAGAGAGCTTGTGGTTCTAGCTTTTGGACTTGACTTAATTGAAAAATCATCAATAACAGGGAGGCACCTGCGGCTCAGTGAGTAGGGCACCGGCCCCATATACTGAGGGTAGTGGGTTCAAACCTGGCCTCTGCTAAACTGCAATAAAAAAATAGCCGGGTGTTGAGGCGGGCGCCTGTAGTCCCAGCTGCTATGGAGGCTGAGGCAAGAGAATCACCTAAGCCCAAGAGCTGGAGGTTGCAGTGAGCTGAGACACCATGGCACTCTACCAAGGGTGACAAAGGGAGACTCTGTCTCTAAAACAAACAAACAAACAATCAATAACTCTCTCATCTTTTCCCTCACTCCTCATAAAAACAATACAAATTGTCTAAATTGTGAGGAGTGCTGTTGGGAAGGGCATGAGTAAGGTATTTACCTTGTTCTTCAGCTGGTATTATAGTCCAGAAACTCCTACACTTTTCATCTAAAAGATAAAAGAGAATGCATCCATAAGTAGGGTAAAGTTTTATAACTGGGGGCCAAATGGTGCTTCTGCTCTCTTAGCTGTTTCCCGGTTCATGCTGAGTGAGGACTGGGGAGCACAGCGGAGTGTCTTACTGCTCCCGGACACGTGGTGCCCCTCTCCATGGGAGCATGATACCATCCGCCCTATTGAGCTCAGGCCCGGCCACGTAACTTTCCTGGCTAGTGAATGGGAAGTGGAAGGGAGGTGGGTTACTTCCAGCCAGAAGCTTTAAGAGTCAACCTGTGTTCACCCAGTTCTCAACCCCTGGCTCTGTCATCACAGAAGGGCGAGTCAACAGGGAGCCTCCATGCCTGGGTTGCCGAATGGCTGCGACAAGGAGAGCCCACTTGGCAAAGTGGAAGGTAATATAGAACGAGCTGGAAATAAGGGTGGTGGTTTAAAACACTTAAATTTGGGGGAGTTGTTACTATAGCATAAGGTGGCCCCTCTGAGCTGGTACTATGAGTCTTAGACCAGGGATTCTCAGCTTCTGAAACAGCATCCATTATAACACGAGTCTCAGATAACTCGGTTCTGCTTAAAGGGCAAGTGCCAAAGTTTGTAGTGATTTATAAAAAGGAACAAGAGCAGATTCAGAAGGCTACCTGTTACTAGGACCCTGAGTGTGTGGGTCACCCAGGCTCTGGCATCCCATCATGCTTTCTTCACTGTGAAAGAAAAGGAGGAAACATTGTGTGTGCACTGGGTATTGGGCAGAAGCCGCCACCAGACCCATCTGTGGGCTCCAGGGACAGGTGCTTTGCCTGTGAGTGTCGTCTGTCACATTGCACACGTTGGGTGGAAAAGCTTGAGCCAGCGCCTTAGATAGTTCCCTCAAAAACACTGAGTCCATGGATATCCACTTGGTGTGCAGATAAAACCAAATTCTGGTTTGGGGGTGACAGATGGAGGCTGAGATCATGGCAAGTCACCCTCTGGGGTCCCGTCAGGGCTGAGTGTCTTGTTCTCTCTCTACCAACATGTCAGCCCCCAGGAGAATCCTCCATAGTTGAGTGGGAGGAGCCTGGGAAGTCCTGGGGCCCCGCCCTGCACAGCCGAGCGTTGTGGGTGGAGGCAGGTTCAGTGTCAGGGCTCAGGTCTGCAGGGGCCGGGCCCAGTGCTGCCCTGCTACATCATTGATTTAATACAATCCAGGCAACAGCAAGGAGGGTGCCAGGGGATGCCTGAGACACAGGGAGCTCCTTCCAGGCTGGTCTGGTAGGAGCTAAAACCAGAGCAAGGTGCGAAAGCTATGGGACACGTGTCATTGGCTCTTCAAAGCAATGGCTTTCTTACTGTTACAACAGATTCAGTAGTCCCTGCATTAGCCTTGCTTTGAGGAGTAAAAGAAATTATATACAGGAAAGCTTCTATCCCAGTTAATATGCACTTAAATCTTACCACAATAAAATGAGTTCTACCGGGGGCTTTCTGTATGTGGTTAGCATGAATCAGTATTTATTTCTAGACAATGAGTACCCCGAGGGCAAGGATAATGGCAATTACCTTTGGTAGAAGATTCCAGGAATAGGAGGAAGTTTGGGGAGCCTCTTCATATATCAAAAAACTTCTTTTCTTTTATATGAGAAAAAATCCCAGGTAACTTTCCTACTTAAGAACTCACAATGGCTTCCTCTCTCTCTCTCTTTTTGAGTCACAGTCTCACTCTGTTGCCCCAGGCTAGAGTGCTGTAGCATCATAGCTCACAGCAACATCAAACTCCTGGGTTCAAGCGATCCTCCTTCTTCAGCTACTGAGTGTCTGGGACTACAGACACCCACCTTGATGCCCAGCTAATTTTTTTATTTTTAGTAGACATGGGGTCTCTCTTTGGTCAGGCTGGTCTCTAATTCCTGAGCTGGAGGAATCTTCCTGCCTTGGCCTCCCAGAGTGCTAGGATTACAGGTGTGAGGCACTGCATGCAGCCAGTGGTTCCCTATTTCTTCTAGCATCAAGTCTCCATTTCCACCTTAGCATATATGTCCTCTCTCTGTCAACCTGACCTCCCAACATGGACATCATCTTATTGCTTCCTTCACATAATCCAGCATCTACCTTATCAGGATCATATGATGTCTCTGCCAGAGCTGGCTGCTGTAACAAATTGCCACAGCCTGATGGCTTACAACAGAAATGTATTCCTTACTGTTCTGGAGGCTGGAAGTCTGAGATCAGGGCCAGGTTCTGGTGAGGACCCTCTTTTAGGTTGTAGACAGACTCCTGTATCCTCAAGTGGCAGAAAGAGAACTTGTTGGCTCCCTGTCCTTGTAAAGGCACTAATCTCATTCATGAGGGCTTCACCCTCATGACCTAATTACCTCCAAATACCATCCCATTGGAATTAGGATGATATGAGGGGCATACACTCAGTCCATATCACCTGGGAAGATCATTTGTATGAGTAGGCACGTGGTTTTGGGGGTATGTGTCAAATGATCATTAACCTTAAGTTTGCCACACTCTTCCCCATAAAACTGCAAGTTCCCTTCCAAGCTGAGCTATAGAAGAAGAAAAAGTTTGGGTTTATGATCAAACCCTTTGCTTGAGTTTCTTCCCTTGGATACTTTCTGACTGGAAAGTGTAAGCAGGGATTCATGTGTGACATAACAGTCGACCCCAAACAGCCAAAAGGAGCATATTTTATACAACCTAGGACCAAGGAGGACAGAACCAGGCACCTGCCTATTCCCTCGCGGCCCCGGTGGCCTCTGCAGGATTTTAATTGTCAGCTTTGGCTTAATGCAATTGGACATTTTTCCTGGTTGATTTTCTGATGTTGGCAGCAGCAGCAACAGCACAGTCACTGCAGCACAAATTCCTCTGAGTTGGCTCAACTCTACCAGGGAGGTCCCCAAAGCATGGAGGAAATCTCAAGACTTGGCCCTTGGGGGCTAACGCAGCAGCTTTTTCCACATCATCTCATCTGGCCCTAAACTCACCTCTGTGAGTCAGGCAAGCATGAAAGCAGCCCATGGGTACCACTGACCACACGTGGCACTCAGCTCCACAAAAACCCACTGGTTCTGCCACAGTCATCCTAGAAAGTTTCATGACCTCTCTGAGCTTCATTTTCTTCACCTGCAAAATGGATATTACAAAAGTTCTCCCGTGACAAAGTTGTGAATGTATTTTGTAAACTGCCTCACACCTATTTGTGAGTTTAATTAGTGATCACGTACAAGAATCATTTTACAGATTTGGAGGCCAGGCTCAAACAGGTGGGTAGAGTCAGGAATTAAAAACCCGAGACTCAGCCCTTTATGCTACGTGGAGGAGAGAGGCTCTAGCTTGTCTTTTGAAGAGAGCTGCCATTTCCAACGGGAGTAAAGATCCGGCCAGCACAGGGCGGGGCTGGGCAAAGAGAAAGTGGAGGCGGGCCAAGGAGATTAAGAGCATTCACAATAGCTTAGAAGGGAGAGTTTAGATCAGGCCTGAAGAGTCAGACCGTGGTGACCTCTTTGATTAATATGAATCCTTGGAAATGGTGTTCCTTTTGAATAAAGCCAGCAGGATTAGAAGAAAAAATCTTTATAAATCCCATGAAGCCAGAGAGGCGGGTGTTACATAGTTTGACAGTGCTTCGGCGGCCAGCAGCACAGCGAGCCTGCCCTGGGATGTGGGGGCCCAAGTTATCGGGCCTCCACTCTGCCGTCCTTGGTCTGCTCATACCCTGAACCCGTTTGGGGGATGGAGGTCCCTCTGTCTTTGAACTACATGAGTTCAGCAGAATAGCATAGAATCAAAAATCAACACATTTCCTGATGAATGGATTCACCTAAGGAAAAGAATAATTGCTCTAAGTGCTGCCTCCACCAGGGATTTGCCTTTCAAATCTTCATTTCCAGTGCTGCCTCCCTTTCAAGGCATCCCAGGGCAGAAAGGACAGGATTCTCAGAGATGGCTTCTGCAGTGGATGTCCTAAAATAGCAGTCCAGGTAAGGGCTTTCTCAGAAGGTCAAGTTTAGGGAGATGGAGCTGATTCAGAAGCAGAGCCAGGGTGGTCGGACACCCAGAAGCTGCCTTCCCGAGAGAACTGGGGTGCTCATTGCCAGCTCTGTTAGCTCACTTCCCCTCCTGCCCGCTCTCCAAAGCACTCTTCGAGCTTCTTCCCTCTTACCTGCAGTTCTAGCTCTTTTTGCTTCTTACGGCCCAAATCTCCCAGGCACTTGTGACAAATTAGACATCTGGGTGGTGCAGTCTTCAACTGGGGACACCAGCTACACTCTGTGGCAGAACACGGTTTCTTTGGTTCATGTGATATTTTCAAATCGAGAAACTTTACAAAGAAATCCAAATATTTTACTTCCCCCGGAAAATCAGCAGATCTGATATTGTTGGGCTCACAAGTGCGCATGACCTCAAAGCTGAGCTGAGCAAGAGGCAGCGCCCTCTAGCGGAGGCCTGAAGTATCACGGTCATCGGCATCCTCGGCCATCTTCCGAGCTTCCAACAAGAGTTTGAGTTTTTAACTCCTGATGTATAGTTTGTGTTTTGCCCTCTAATACGTTTGGTGTGTATTTATTTTATTATCGAGTAAAAATTTAATTCTAAACTTTTTTTAGGTGCATCCTGCCACACTTGGAGGTGATAGCACTCCTTCCAGGGGGAAAAGGTATTCTGGGGAAGGTGACAGGCTGGGCATGGTGGCTCACGCCTGTAATCCCAGCACTCTGAGAGGCTGAGGCTGTTGGATCGCTTGAGCTCAGGAGTTCGAGACCAACCTGAGCAAGAGCAAGACCTTGTCTCTAAAAATAGCCAGACGTTGTGCGGGGCGCCTATAGTTCCAGCTACTCCAGAGTCAGGAGGATCACTTGAGGCCAAGAGTTTGAGGTCCCTGTGAGCTATAGTGCCGAGGCACTCTACCTAGGGTGACAAAGTGAGACTCTGTCTCACACAAAAAAGTAATGACAACGTTTACAAACCCTGCTTTACCAGGATGACCTTATTATGTTATAATAATAAATACATAAAATGTGAACAGAGATTTTTTAGATTTCGATGGGCACAAATTTCTTCATTGACAATTATAAGAATTGTTACCCTTCAGTTAAGTTTTTCACATTATGGGGTAACAGGAAAAGTCAGGGCTGAGATTAAAGCAATTTGAGTTTCATGCATAGCCCCATCATTATTTAGCCATAAAATCATTGATGGGGCACTTATACCTCCACAACTCAGTTTTACCATCTGTAAAATGACTCTATTATTCTAGGTCAGCCTTTTCCAAAGTGCATTATACTGAACAATAGCCTCAGAGACTATTCATTCTTATCATGTATAAAAAATGTCTTTGATTGTCAATACATTTTGGGAAGTACTAGGACAAGTACTATGTTTTTTTTTTTTTTTTTTTCAGTTTTGGGCTGGGTCTGGGTTTGAACCCACCACCTCTGGTATATGGGGCCCGTACCCTAGTCCTTTGAGCGACAGGTGCCACCCAAGGACAAGTACTATTAAACAGGTTCTTTATTGTGGGACTTCGCAGAGATTTTGCTCTGCCAATGTGCATTGTTAATTTCCAAGAAGAAAATGTAACATAATATGCAGTATTTTCTGAATTTGTTTAACTATCAAAACTCTTTTTGTTTATTTGTACAAGGAGCATCTCAGAAGGTATGCCTGTGAAGAAATCTTTTAGAACATCCAGTGAGGCACTTGTAAGGCTCTTTCTGTCCTGACGTTAAGAACAGTTATATCTAAGTCAGAAAAGGGATTGCTGTGGTTTGAATGTCTCTTCAACACTCATGGTGACATTTAATCCCCAATGTGGCAGTACTGAGTGGTGGGGCTTCTAAGAGGTTGTTGAAGGCAGAGCCCTCGTGAATGGATTCATTCATAGACTAATGAATTCATGGGTTATCATGGGAGGGGGCAGGTGACATTTTAGAAGAGGAAGAGAGAGGTGAGGTTGGTGCACTCAGCCCCCTTGCTCTGTGATGCCCTGTGCCACCCGGGGATTCTTTAGAGAGTCCCACCGCTCCCATCAGATGAGCCCCCTCAACCTCAGCGTTCCCAGCCTCCATAACTGTAAGTAATAAATTCCTTTCCTTTATGAATGACTCAGTTTCAGGCATTCTGTTATAGGCAACAGAAAACAGACTAAGACAGAAATCAAGAAATACATCCCTTATTTCTATTTGGCGTTGTCTGCGAATCATCAGCCTTCCTGAGAATTCAGCGTGTGTTCCTGACAATACAGGGAAGAAACCTTTCAGTATTCTGTGATGTGATCCAGGAAAAGGCCAGCAGAGTGTGTGCACGCGTGTAGCAAACACTGCATGGGTTGGCAAAAGTACCAAGGGGACTTCCTTTGGAGGAATGGTCCCTAAACATTTTGGCACCAGGGACCAGTTTCACGGGAGACAATTTTTCCAGGGACTTGGAGAGGTGGGCACGTTAGACTCTCATGAAAAGCACACAACCTAGAGGCCTCACACATGCAGTTTACAGTAGGGTTTGTGCTCCTATGAGCATCTAATGCTGCTGCTGATGTGGCAGGAGGTGGGGATGGAGCCATGGGGAGCGGCTGTAAATACAGATGAAGCTTCACTTGGTTGCCCTCTGCTCACCTCCTGTGGTGTGGCCTGGTTCCTACAGGGGTCTGGGGACCACAGCTTTAGAGGTAGGAGCCTGAAAGCACCTTACACAGTCTCTTATCAGGCTGAGAACACCACCCCATCTTCAACCCCCACAGCAGGATAACCAGACACAAGTAGCCCTTGTGTCTACTATCCATATGGTATCTGTGGGGCCATGTGAAACCCTCACGCAGGTGGCCAGTTTGCAGCTGCCCCCGTCCTGTCCAAATGTCTCATTCTACCCTTTGTTGAAGTTCATTCTGTGCAGACTTTTTCTTCCCAGCTCCATGATTATTGGGAAGCAGCTTCCACCTGTCTCATTTTCTTACTATTAGCCTCAAGTTCAGGTTCTACAATGACCCCTGCTCCCCCTGACATTGTAAATACTAACCTACCAATTTTCTCCAGTGGTGCTTTTTCTTTCTAGGAAATGTTGTCCCACTCAGTTCCTTGCGCTTGGAGTGATGATGCCCTTATGTTACAGGGGAGAAGGCATCTTAGGTGACACAGAAGACCCTTGAGAGTTTCTTCTGTAGCGAGGATTCTTCCTGTCCCCTGCCTCATGTTCTGATGCAAACACCTGGGCTGCACATCCTCAGACCTTGGTTCACTTAGTGCTGTCTGCCTGGAGTGTCCTCATCCCCAGTCTCCAGCTATTAAAATCATAGTCTGTGGGCTTGACACGGTGGCCCCTTCCTTTGTGGAACTTCCCCATGCCCAGAGCTATGAATAAGCTCCCCTTTCTTTCCATCTCCTGATCATAGATAAGTCCTTGTTATAGCTGTTATCTTATTTTCCCTTAGTTATTTTTATCTTAGGTCTCTCCCCACCACCCCAGAGCCTTAGCTCTCAGCACTGTGGCTCGCTCTCCTTTGTATCTGCCACTCAGTTGGCCCTGGGTCTGACGCAGAAATGGCTGCTAGTGAATTCACTCCACGCTGTGACGAACGCCGTCTTTCCAGAAGGCTTTGCTGTACTCCGGGGCATACTCCTCTGACTTTAGCATGGGTTGTAATCACTGGGGGAACTTATTAGATGCCACCAGATTGAATAGAGACTTGAACAGGATAAAAATACTAATGCTATGAGGATAGGAAAAGAAAAATCAGTGAGAAACTCCAGGAAAGGCCTAAAGCTTTATAAGAGAGTAACTGTAATAAAGCACCCTCCTCGATGCTATAATGAACAGTATTGATGGAGGTGGAATAAACTATTGGTTTATTGATTTAAATAAAACAGTAATATAACTTTATAAGGAAGATGGAAGAGAGTCTTGGGATGTTATGGTATGAGAAAGTCCTACTTATTATAACAAAAAGTCGATAGATAATGTCTCTAAAATGAAGACATAGCTACGTCAGCATATTTTTTGGAAACAAGAAAATAAACACCAGGACAAACAATTAAGTTAAAAGTGGTTTCCCTTGAAGGGTGGGACTAAATTATGGACAGGGAAGTGGTAGGAGACTATTGGTTTTTCTTAGAAGCCTTTCAAAATGATTTGATCTCTTATCTATCTATAAATATCACCTCAGTCAAAACTTTTTTAAAAATGCAGATTTCTAGACCCCTTCCGTGACCTACTGAATTACTACCTCCAGATCTGGCACCTGGATTTTTTACAAACTCCTTGAGTGATTCTGAGTCACACTCACATTTGATAACTGGTGTGATGCATGCATGAGGCATGACAATTAAGTTCATGAACTTGTCATCATGCACAGAAATGAAGAAAACATTGTAAAAATCCTTTGAATTTGTGTCAAAAATCATTGGCTGAATGTGAGAAGCATAGTAGACCAATTGAGCAGTGATAGGGGAAGAGTTCTGAAAATCTTCACTGAAAATCTTGGCGGAAAGCTCATGGCTCTTTCATCATGACACAGGCACCAGCTCGCAGGGCACTGTCTGGGAGGGAGTTTTTATCCAGTAAACAAGAAACTGTGTTAGAACACCCTCCCTACTCACCTAATCTGGCCCCCAGTGACTTTTTTTCTTTACCCAGAGATAAAGGAAATATTGAAAGGAAGACATTTAAATGACATTAAGGACATCAAAATAATATGACAACAGCTCTAATGGACATTCCAGAAGAAGAGTTCCAAAATTGCTTTGAAGGTGGACTAGGTGCTGGCATACACAGCTTCCCAAGGGGATATTTCAAAGGTGACTGCGGTGACGTCCAGCAACGAGGTATGGAGCACTTTTTCTAGGATGAGTTTGCAAACTTAATTGTCAGACCTTGCATATTCATAGAGGATGCCCATAAAGTTCGTATGCAATTTACTATGTTAAACTATCTTGAATTGCACAGGAACTTCATGTTTACCCTGTATTTTTACCCAGGTTTGTTTACCCTGGACACAGAAGCACTGTAGTTGGTCCTCAGATGGGGACTCGGAAAGTGCAATGTTCCCAGCAATCTTCCCAGGAGTAGAAGGACTATAGTTTCCAGACTACGAATCTGAGACTGTGTTGGGGACCCTCCAGGAGGCAGAGTCATGGGCCTCCCACATCTGTCCGTGGAGGCAGAGAATACACACAGGAAGATAGCAGTCCCTGGGAAGACAGGAATTGGGTCGGGTCCTAAAGTAGCCCTGGCTCCAGGCACTGGAGTGGGGTCTGCACCGACTGTGCGTAAAGCCCGGGGCACAGGCACTGACCTGGGCACTGCCTCTCGGGGGAGGGCGGGGCAGGTGCGTGGGTTTATTCTTGTTGCCTTTCACTTAGGCCAAATACTATGAGGATGGGAAAAGAAAAGCCAATTAGAAACTCTAGGAAAAGTTAAAACTCTCTCAAATACTTTTACTATGATAAGCCTGGGGTCGGGAGAGAAGTGGGGACAGGTGGGGGTGTCCTCCCCTTTCCACCTTAGAGGTTTTGCTTCCCCAGCAGAAAGGAACTGTATCTTGGCTCTGAGCAAGATGAACTTGGAGCCCCGCTGCCAGATAGTGAAGGGTCTAATGGGACCCTTCCTCCATTCTTTAGGAGGTAGAAAGCACTTTTATTTTTGAAAGATTTGCTCCAAGACCATTCCAAGTGCAGGAGAAATAAAGGGATACATTTTAGAATCAGATAGGGGTCACTTTTGATTCCCAAAGGAGTTTGAATGCCACGGACGGGGTGACAATAAAAAATGACAAAAGCTAATGTTTAATAAACACTTGCAATGTGTCAAACACTGTTGCAAGTGCTTTATGTGAATGTAATCATTTAATCTGCACAATAACTCTAAGCTAAGTAGGGACGGCTGTTGGTCCCATTTTATAGATGAGAAAACTGAGGCTCAGGGAGATGAAGGGACTTGCTCATGGATACCCGGTCAGTGGAAATCTGGGACTCAAACCCAGGCAGCCTGGCTCCAGGGCCCCTGCTCCACCCTGCACCTGTCACCCCCAAACCTGCAGGCCACACTCACCTGTGCCGTGGAAGCTCTCCTCACAGGACTGCCAGAGCCCCACGTGGAACCTGAGCTGGATGAACTTGTCATCCCCCACCTCCCAGATGTACTGGACCGCCCGGCTCTCGTCCTCCCTCCGGCCACCACTGCCCTGGCTGAAGTGGATGCAGTGCAGCCCGCCCAGCTGGTCCTGGCACAGCAGCTTCACCACCTGCCGGGTCCCCTCGCACCAGTGGCTACTGCCCAGGGCGGTGAGGGAGAAGGCCAGGGCCAGGCAGACTGGGAGGAGGGTCAGTGCCCGCTGCCGCCTGGCCCTGTCCATGATGGAATGAGGCGTGTGGGGGCAGAGGGAGCCGTGGGCCCCTGCTTCCTGCCGTGTCAGGGTGTCAGCTCCGCAGCCCTGCCATCTGGTGTGCTGACGCAGCCTCCTCTCTCGTCCCCCAGGGAGCCCGAGTGTGCGTCTGTGCAGCTGCTCACACGCCGGTCAAGGGGCTCGGCTCTGCCGTCCTCCCCAGGGTGTGGAGGTGCAGGGGGGCACTGGGCTTTTTTAAAAAAATTATGGTAAAATGCACACAGCATGAAATTCACCATCTTAACCACTTCCAAATGTGCACGTTGGTGCCATTAAGTACATTGCCCCTCTTTACAGACAGCTCTACCACCCACCTCCAGAACTTTCTCATCTTGCAAAACTGGAGCTCTGTGCCCTCCCCCACCCCGTTCTTCCCCCTGCCGCCAGGCCCTGGCACCCACTATTCCACTTTCCGTCTCTATGAATCTGACTACACTAAGGGCCTCCTATAAGTGGAATCATACAGTATTAATTCTTTCGTGTCTGGCTTCTGTCACTTGGACGAGTAGGGTGTTTCAGAATTCCCTTCCTTTCTAAGGCAGAATGATATTCTATCGTCTTTATCACAATTTGTTTCTCCTTTCATCTGTTGAGTGACACCTGGGTTGCTTCCACCTTGGGGCTATGTAAGAAGGTGCTGGTTTTGACCGAATTCCAGGGGCTTTTGGGGGAGTGTCTGGCTGACATTGTTTGATGCTTACCCTTTTCACAGAACAGGGTGCTCAGTATCGGAGTCCCCAGAACGGGTACTCCTGAAGCCTTTGTAGGAGAGAGGGACTGCAAAGCACGGCTGCTTGTTCCAGCAGCTCTGTAAGAGGCGAGGCATAGGCAGGTGCTGTGTGGAATGGGGAGGGCAGTGGGTCCCCCACTTGGGTGCAGAATTCCACACCTCCCTGGGGCATCAGAAGCTGGCAGAGCCCTCTCTCAGCACCCCTTCTCAGGCCCTTACTAAATGGGACAATGGTAGGAGCAGTGATGTCGGAGATCCTTAAGGAGCAGAGGACACGGAGAAGGAGGGAGGGCAGGAAAGGATTCTGCCAGGCATCGGAAACACATAGCTTCTTGACTACGTGTTAGACACCTCCTGTAGACCCCTAGATCTAACCTGGGCAGTGGGAGAGAAGGGCAGGACCTCTGGGTTAGTATCACCGCATCTGTTCTTTCCCGCTGGGGAGTTTGAGGAACGGTGCAGGGCCTTCTCAAGGGCCTCACGAAGCAAGCCTGCGTGGGAAATGGCATTACCACGTTTTTTCACTAGATGGCATCCAACCCACAGAAGGAGGAGGTCCTATGTGGCACCAATGCTCATCCCTTCAGGAAAAAGATATCTTCCAGAAAAGCTTCAAAGAGATGAGACAGAATATTCTTAGAAAAGAGACATTTTCTTTACCAGCACGCAACTTGAAAGATCTTTAACGTGCAGTGACAGGAATGTGTCACAGCCACATCCGAGGGGCGAGAGTCCATTCCTTGGGCAGGGTCACCCTCTGGGTCACTTCATTCTATTCTCTGTTGGCCCGAGAGATCTCCACATTGATTCCAGAGGTCACACCATCCTAAGAGTTGATTTTTGGGGGGGAGTCTTTGTACAGATTGAGCATTTTACTGCTAAGGTTTAAAATCTTGCCATGTGGAGTTTTTAAAACTTCTATTAAGTGAAGCTCACCTGTTTCCTCCACTGTTCTGGATTCACTCAGAGGAGTTGACTGAGACAAACTCCTGTGGTTTGCCTCGAATGGAAAAAACCAAAACAACATAATAAAAATAAGCAAAAATCTATTCTTCTTACCTCTTGCTGACTGGAAGTTTCATCCAATCAGCACATCCTCTGACCTGAGCCTCCAGTTTGGGACACCAGGAGACGTTGGAAGCAGATGCTGGGAGTTGGCTGGACAAAGGTGGAGTGACGCAGGGCCAAGCAGATCCTTCCTGACACACAGTTACGAGCCTAAAAGAGAATAGGAACTCACCCAGAGAGGGTACGGGTAAGGAATGGCACCTTCTCAACTAGCTGCAGTCGGGTGACTCTGGTCACAAGGCCTGGGTATCCTGCTTATTGCTGTGTGGCCTTGGGCCAGGAACTTAACCTCTCTGAACCTCAATGTCTCCCAGCTGTTGAATGGAGAATCAGTCGTACCCTCACAGGGTTATTGTGGGGATGCATGGATAGGGTGATGGATGAAAAGATTTTGTAATGTGAATTGCAGTGAGAATGTGCTAATATGTTGGTTAGTAAGTGACAAATCAGAAAGTCTATAAAACGGGATCATCCGCCAGGTGGGCTGAGCAATATGTGCTCAGAAGAGGTGGGCATTCAATAGGAAAAATGTTGGCGTTTCCAACACACTGTTTTGCTATTGTGTAGACCCTGGGATTTTGCTTCCAGTCCTGGGTTGGGAACTTCCTAGGGGAATCAACTGTCTCCTATAGTCTCGGCATGAACAGTGTTAGGAAGGCCTGGAGAGCCTTAAGAAGCAGAGGACACGGGCTCGGCGCCTGTGGCTCAACGGGCTAAGGCGCCAGCCACATACACCTGAGCTGGCGGGTTCGAATCCAGCCCTGGGCCGCCAAACAACAATGACAGCTGCAACCAAAAAATGGCCGAGTGTTGTGGCAGGCGCCTGTAGTCCCAGCTACTTGGGAGGTGGAGGGAAGAGACTTGCTTGAGCCCAGGAATTGGAGGTTGCTGTGAGCTGTGATGCCACGGCACTCTATCCAGGGTGACAGCTTGAGGCTCTGTCTCAAAAAAAAAAAAAAAAAGAAACAGAGGACACGGATGAAGGAGGGAGAGCAGGAGAAGATTCCTCTGGGCATCTGAAACACACAACTTCTTGACTACAGACCTTTGTGGACCTGCCTCAGCCTGGCCCGCATAAGCCTGATGCCTTAGAAAGAGATATCACCTCTCCAAGAGTCACTTGCCTCCACACGGACTCAGGGCCCATTGTCCCCTGCCGGCTGTCCCTCTGCAGCTCAAACCCGAGCCTGTCTCAGCCTGGCCTCGTGCACGGAGCAAAACCCATGGTGTGGAACCCACTGACTGCCCTGCTCTGTCTCCTTGGCCTGCTGAGGAAATCCCAGGGCCTGCAGCTGACGTGGGGAAGGTCTGGGAAAAATCTCCCTGCGTTTGGGGGGGCGGGGGCAGGGGGATGAGCCTCTGCTGATGAGGACCTCTGGAGACTGGGCAGGTCGCTCTAGACCAGTTCAGACGCTCCCGGCGTGGCGTGGAGAAGATTTGTGCAAACATTTCTTCTCTGGACAAAGAGGAATGCGAGAGGAGGCCGCCTGTGGTACATCGTGGGCTGCTGGAGAGATGTGCCCGCACTTGTGAAAGTGCACCAGGATGACGAAGCCAGAACTGAGCAGGGCGAGGCCTGGGAGGAGGGCGGGACCCCTGCCCGGGGTCCCTGAGCTGCCCATGGTCATCCCTGCTCCCAGAGGGGACAGCCCTCCCCTCTCCCCTCGGAAGCCTTTGCTCCGGACCCCTGGGAGGCCCTTCCTCAGCCTGGTGCTGCTGGTTTCCATCAAGCAAGTAAGAGCAGTTCATGATTATTATTGCTAATGATGATGATTGTTAATATTATCAGTTGTGCATATTTTCTGATTATAGAAGCAACTTAGGCCTCTTGTCGGAGGTTTGGAAATAGAAAACAGTGTTAAGGAGGTGACGCTCAGCCACAATCCTAACATTCAGAAGTAATCACTGCTAAGATTCTGGCATATTTTCATGCATTTTTTAAAAAAACAGCTGAAATCACGAAACATAGCATTTTGTATCCCAGTTTCCCCCTTTGTGTAAGCATCTTCGTGTGGCAGCATGAACTCTATAAATAGGATTTCAAATTGCTGCATCTATACTCCCGTGTGCCTTCAACTTTCCCCGGGTTGGACTATTTTGGTTGAACAAACAGTTCTCTTTCTTTTCCTTCTTTTCCTTTCTTTTCTTCTCTTTTTTCTTCCTTCTTATAAAAACATTGCAAACTCATTGTTTAAAAAAAAAAACCTATAAAATCCCAGAGAGTTAAATACAAACTACAAATCTCTGTAACTCCACCCACTGGGGATCACGCTCTTTCACATCTGGGGTCTGTACGTCCAGGCATTTTTCTATCATTTGTTTCCATGCAGTATTTTCAAACAAACATCAGAACACACTATGAATATTATTTTGTAATCTGCTCTTTCCTAACAACACACACTGATAGTACAGCGAAGATTTTTACCGAACACTTTCTATGATGTCGCGTGGGGTCTGTGCCAACTTCCCTTCCCTCCCATCCCGTATTCTCTCTCTTCTCTCTTTTTTTTTCTCTCAGCCACACTGTGGGGGAAGTTCTCTCGTTCAACTCATTCTATGGATGAGGAAACGAAGTCTCCGGGATGATGAGTAGCATCTTCCACATCAGTAAATGTAGATCCACAGCGTGCCATGTGAGGGCTTTGAGGACATATTACAATGTATTTAACCATCTTCTCTGGTCGGACAAGCTGGTAGCTCACCGTATTCTTCTCCAAGGAGATCAGATCTCTGCCCCTTCCCTTTTCAAGGTTCCATTTTTACACTGGGCTATGAAGGGAAGGAACCCCCATTCCACTCATCTATGTAAGGAGAGCAGATTAAAGAAGGGCTCTCTTCCTCCTTTGTCCCATGGTCAGGATTGATTCCTGTCTGCAGTTTTGAAACTCTCGATTCCTCCTGCTCCCTTGTAGGGAGGGCTGAGGTTCACTGGTTTTTAGTGCTGGCCCACCCGACCAGAGAGGCAGAATTGTCCATATCCACGTTCTCCCAGAGGCTGTCTTTGAGCCCTCATGGATGCCAATGTTGGCTGATCAATGGCTTCATGGAATTCTTGATTGATGAGAGGCAGGTGGCCTCGGGCCTGCTTCTGACCCCAGAACTTCAATCCATTAGCGGTGGGGCCCTTGGAGGGAGAGTTGATACAGAACCATGGTCCTTGCTTCAATTCTCTGGATATCTCAGTGTATCCAGGCAGCTGTGTAGTTTTGTTCACAGATATGCATGGATCGCCTGGCACACGTCAAGCCCTGCTGCAGCACTTGGCATGTTAGTGAAAATGCTTCCTCACACATCATCCTGTTAGTCCTCACACAAGCCTCTGAGAGTATTATTAATGAGCCCATTTTACAGATGGGAAAAGTAAGCTTCAGAGGAGTTAAATGACTGCCTTCCATTACATAGCTCACGAGCGGTGGAGCCGTTGTGTCGACTGGGGACCTGTGTTCTTTCTTCTCTAGTGCTCCTGGGAGCTGCTGACATATGAGTATTTATATGTTACTGCAGCCGACTCTGCAGAGCCTCAGGCCGGCTTACAGCACTGACAACGCCACACCTAGAACCTCTCCTCTCCAGTTATTTCCATGGTCAATAATGTGCCTGCTGGCAGGGTCCCCTCCCACCCTCTGCCACCCAGTCTCTGCTTTCAGAGCCTTTCCCAGCAAGTGTCTGTTATTCATGGTTCTCCAGCTCAACCCTGTATTCCTTCTCCAGATGTTTATAATACAAGGCTTTGTGAAGACTTTCATGATGAATTTAGCTCATAGATGCTTGCCCGGCGTGGAATATAAATGACTGTGGTGTGTTTTCTGGCAGGAAGTCTTTATAAAATTCACTTAATGAGAAGTTCTCAGGGATAGTTAACTGTTTCTAAATTCAAGGAGGGAATTAATGCTCTCTCCAACCCTCCCCCATTCTCATTTATGTTAATCTAGCAGTTGCTTTGGCATCAAAAACCTTAAATTATCTAAGGCTCTTTGAGAAGTGAACTTGTAGCTCTTTCATACATTGCTGGTGAGCGTGTAAAATAGCTCATATTTTAAATTGCAACTTTTTGGGGGGGGGTGAGGATAGACAGTGTGGCACAGTTTGTACACAGTACCAAAGTGTGTAGGCAGTATCCCAGACCTTTAAAGCTATGTACACTCTGGGTGGCGCCTGTGGCTCAAAGGAGTAGGGTGCCGGCCCCATATGCTGGAGGTGGCAGGTTCAAACCCAGCCCTGGCCAAAAATTGCAAAAAAAAAAGCTATGTACACTCTGTGATTCAGAAATTCCAATTCAAAAAATTTTTTCTAAGAAAATAACGATGTGGTCTGCAATGCCTAAGCAGGAGGACTTTTTTTTTTTTATCACAGCATCCTTATATTAGCAAACATCTGAAAACAATTTAGATGGTCAATGCTAGAGGTATTAAAAACTAAATTATGAAAAAACTCTAAATTATATTTTTCCATAGAATATTACGAAGCTGTGAAAAAGGTGTTTTATTTTACCTGTTATTTATTTCTTGAAATGTAAATATATTCACAATATATCTTCTAGTGAAAAATAAAAGGTTGCCAAACAATATGATTTCCTTTCTGGTGAAGAGAAAAAAGAAAAGAAAAGGAAAAGAGGAAGGGGGCGCCCCGAAGTAGATGGTCATTTCTGAGTAATGAGATTATAATTTCTTTTTTCTCCTGTTTGCTTATCTGTGGTTTCTATTTTACCTACAATGAAGTTTATTCTTTGTTTACTAAGGAAGCATAAATTCATTTAAAGAGGTTCACTAGAAGGTGGGGTTTTGTTTGTTTGTTTCTTTTTCTTTATCTCTTCCTGGCCAAGTCAGTCGCTGACGCTGGGGCTTATGCAAGGGAGAAGGGACTCAAGTCCAAACTGGACTTTTCCAATTAGAGAAAAATCACTCATGTGCCTGCTTTCCTCATTACTTTGTCTGGAACTCTGGCTGTGGTTGAACTTGGATGTGCCTATTGTGTGTTTGATGTCATTAGGGCCAAGACCTGGGAATACAATCTGAGTTTTGTCTAGCTCCCTTAGAATGATCACATTCAGTACTTTTTAGTTTTAGATTGTTTCTCTGCTTTTGACCATGGCCATTAGCCATGGCAAAGAACAGGGGGCTGGGGGACTGTTAGTTCAGGATCTGATTGTATTGCCTCTTCCTTAATCGGGTCCCAGTGCAGTTCCTGAGGACAGAAATAACACTTTATCCAAGGAAGGGCCTTACTTTGATTGCTTTGAGGATTCCGGAAGCTCTATTCTTTGATTTGCATCTGAGGGATTTGTAAAAATAATAGTCAGTGACGGTCCCATGAGGATGTTTATTTCTTTAAATAATATGTTAATAAACTCACACTTTGCCTCCTGTGCCATACATCAGAGCAAGATTTTATTAATAGAGATTTAAAACTCACCAGGAAGTGAAACTAAGGGATAAATGTCTATTATTATATCATAATTATTATTGTTTATTAGCTAATCCCATAGTTTGCAAACTGTGTGCTAAGGTACCCCAGGGCACAACTGGGAACTCACGGGGTTACTATGAGAATATTTTAATTTTTCCAGGGAAGCACAGCGATATAGAACATTTGCCAGACAATGTGCAAGGTACTCGTGGTTTCAATGTTAGATTACACTTCATTCCCTTTGATGACGTGGCATCTGTACAAAGCCAGGTTTTCTGCAGGTCCCGTGATAAAAAGCAAGTATAGCTCAAAAATCACTGTGGAACAGGAAATGGAGGTGGTGGTGTCCAGCCTGATTCTGAAGCTTGAGAAGTTGTGCAATGCCCACTAGGCACTAAGATAAGACATAAATATTTATTAAGTTGTTTAAGCATACCTACTTCATAGAGGAGACTCTAGATATGTCTTTTGATCTCAGTATTTGTGAATAAATTACCCAGACAGTAAGTTTGGGAACGTCTGGTCTAACAATGACCACATTAGCACTTCTTCAATAAGTTGGCTGTGTGATTCTCTGAAAAATAAGCAAAGAAACTACTCTGAGGTGGGGGGTGTCCTGGGCAGAGGAGGGAGAGGGTAGATTGGACTAATTACTCAGAAGGTGAAAACTGTCCATTCATTGATGGCTGCTTATAGATGGAATGCGGGGAAATTGGTATGTGTTTGTGTCAAATGAAAGTGCCTTAAGGGGGAGCATCTTCCCAACTTATGACAGGCACCTCCATTCCCTATTGTTAACCCTGTCCTTCCTCATTCTTTGGGGTTATCTGCCTGGCTCAAGAAAGCATTTGAGTTTGTTGCCCTTTATGAGAGGAGACAAAATTTCAAAGCCAACTTACGAACTGGGTGATCTTAACGCCAGGTCATTTATTTAACTGGCTTGTGAGCATTTTCCTGCCCTCCCCCCTACAACTGTGTCTTTGATTTCTGTAGCTGGAAAATGAAGAACAATGAGGGCAGTACCTCCCTTCTATTCTTGGAAGAGACGAAAGACTTATCTCAGCCCTCCAGGGCCTTGTGGGGTAGCGAGAGAGATGGACAAATGGCCCAGGGATGACCTTGCAGCGTGATGGGCTGGAGGAATCAGTTGTGCAGAGGGCTGGAGGGTGTTGAGGAGGAGGGTGACTAGCTTGAGAGGTAGTCAAGTATGGACAGGGGCACTAGGCTTGAGTTGGGCCTTGAGGGATGAATAGGAGTTAGCCAGATGAAAATGAGGGCAGAAGGAAGTGTCAATGGGAAATGCAAAGCCAGGAAGTCACAAAGGAACTTAACTTGGGACAGGGAGGGCCGAGATGCTAAATCCTGGGTCAACAGGCCACAAGTCAAAGACTTAGGCAGGAAAGCCCTATGCTCAGCTCTGTGCTGTGGTCCTGTCACTCTGAATCAGCGTAGAGGGTAGGCATGGCACAGACAGGAGAGAAATTGGAGAGGTGGAGTTGATGAGTCTGGTGCCCGGTTGGACGTGAGGATGGGGGGGTGGGGGCAGGAAGAGGTAAGAATGACTCCTGACTTCCCATTGTGACTGAGAAGATGATGCTAAGGCCAAGCCATGCCAGGGAGGAGCTGTAGGGAAGTTGAAGATGACAAGCTAGAATGCCAGTTACTTTTTATGTCAGCTGATCATACAATTGCCTTATCTTTAGCAGCTTCTAAATCCTTTAGGGCAGGGACTGTGTCTTGCTTATCTTTGTACCCCTTTCAGTTCCTCCTTAACATACAGCCTGGTGCACAATAGGATGAAGATGGGTACAGTGCACGATAGAGGACAATGTTCCTTTAAAAATCAGAATAAGTGGCAGAGGTACACGATCAGAGTTGTTAGGCAACCCAGTTATCTGGAAAGCCTGAAAAGTATGTGCTGTACTTCCATGGTCCTATGGGACAGGATACTCAACGTTAGAAAGAAAAAAACCCAAGGCCTCAGTTCAGCAAGAGAGCCTCTGTCCCCTCCGTGTGTTTGATTATGAGCCCACAGGTTCATAAGGCCCCTGGACAGGGCCTAGCCCTGCAATCCTCCCAGCCCTGCTGCATGGCACTATTGCACCTCCCTTTGGGACCCATATAGGCTTAGGAGTATGCAGCTATTTGTGTGTGGCAGAGTATGGAAGTTTAGGATGAGAATATAGCATACCCTTGGTAGGTGTGGGGACCAGATATCAGACTCCCATGTTTCCAGGTTCTTGGTTCCCAGTACCAAAGAAGGGTCACTTGTACCAGGTCAACAGAGTAAATGAACAGAGCAAGCAGGTGCAGGCAGACAGAGTGCCAAAGTTTAATTAAAGCACAGTACATTCCAGAGAAGGAATGGGCCAGCCCTGGAGAGTGGAGGAGGTTAACAAGATCTTCCCTTTTATGCTAATTCCCTAATTTTATGTTAAGTAGGAGGTAGAATATTTGTAGCTTTTCTTGGAAAAGGATGGGGAATGCCTGAAATTTCAAACCCTCCTCTTTTCCATAGTTGTAAGACAATTTTGGGGGGTTGCCATGGTATTTGTAGGCTGTCAGGGCCCTGGTGAATGTGACTTTTACTATGTTAATGAGGCAGGTTGTTTAGGGGCACTATTTCCTCAACTGTGAGCATGCTCCAAAGAACCTCTGTGGAGGCCTTGATCGTATCTCCATTTGGTGGATTTTCTACCTCTTTCTTATTGGTCAGTCCTCGGAGACCTTCCACTGCAGACCAAATATCTGGTCAGTCCTTGGGGACCCCTTTGACATGTCATCTGTTCTTTCTTAGGAGCCCCCTCTGTTAATTTGCTCACCTAGTAGACAAAGCATCTCCAGGCATCATCTGCCTCTCAATGACACCCTAGACAAAGCCTCTGTTCCCCTTCCTCCATAGCCCTACCCAACACCCTTGAAATGTCAACTTCACTAAAGGTTCATATCTGTTTATATCTCTTAAAACGAGTATGATTAGATTATGGAGTGACTATAAAATGCACACATATTTTTGAGAGAACATAAGATGCTACTTCCACGGGAAGGTTTGAGAATCACGGTGTGAAATGACAGCAAGGACACAGCTATGCTTGTAGCTACCTGGGGGTGACCATATTTTTGTCTGCTCAGGTTTCAGGATCTCTTCTGGAGGAGACAACCCGTAAGTGGGCTCTGTACAAACAGGAGTGTCTGCGAGACTTACTCAAGAAACCTTCTGGTAAGCACATCTGTCTGTCACACGTGGCTTCATAACAAATTGTCCCAAAGCTTAGTGAGGTTAAACAATAACAATCATTTACTATCTCTCAGAGTTTCCTTGGGCCAGGACTTCAGACAAGGCACGTTGCGGATGGCTTACTTCTGCTCTGCAGTGTCTGGAGTGTAGCTGGGGCTTCCATGGCTGGGGGCTGGAGTCTCCTGAAGGCTGGTTCATGCCCACGGCTGCTGGCTGGTGCTGGCTCTCAGGGTCCAGCTAGCGCTGGTGGCCAGAACACCTCCCCATGGCCTCCACACATGGTCCTTGCTCTCACACAGTGTGATGGCTGTGTCCCCAAGGGCTAGCCTCATGAGAGGCCATATTGCTTTTGACGACCTGGCCTTTGAAGTCACACATCGTTTCTACCATGTTCAGTTGGGTCAGAGAGTTACAAAGGTGCTCACAGGCTCAGGAGGAAGGAACCATGAGACGGGTGTATGTGGACACAGTCGTCTTTGAAGAAAGCCATCTGCCACAGCACACTCCCCGCTGGCCACAGGACAAGAGTAACTGCTGTACATTAACCACCTCAGGATCCATCTCCCAGAGCATTAACTGACTCTGAGTCATGACATTTCTGCACTAAATGCAGCCAGAACATTCTAGTAAATATGCAATAGTATGGTTAGTTCACAGTCTCATCTGTACACATGCTGACTCTGGGGGCGCGTCTGCATATACCGTGCCCATCTTAAAAAGAAAGAAAGAAGAAAGAGTCTTGGCCCATTGCCTCTGAGCACTGAGGACTATGGTGACAGCTGCCCCTCCTTCTTGCAGATCACTTCATTCAGAGGGCTGGCGGTGGACAAGAGTTGATGCACTCTCTGTCCCTTTCATGAAAGCAGTTCTAAGCTTCAAGCTATCTCCCACTCCCTCTGAAGACCCCTTTGGCCGGGCAGGTAGCAATCTGAGCTTGATATCAGCTACAAGAACCACCTCTGACTTTGGAAAATTCTAAGTTCAAACAAGGCAGATTTTCTTTATCTGGAACCAGGCCTGATGCAGTTCAGCCAGGGCAGCACCATCTCGCACAGATCAGGTGCTGACATGTAGCCACCAGTCCACAAAGTGAGCAAGCCTGCTCACAGCCTGGCAGGCCCGCACCTGTGGGGTTCTAATGTCAGGAGCCTGGCTACCCTGGCCTAGTAGAGAGCAGATGGTGGGGAATGATGCTCAGTTTCCAGGAGTCAGGAGCTTATAATATGGAAGTTTAGAACTTCACCTGAAACACTTCCGCTTGACTCTGGGAGGTCCGTAAAGGCTGCTTTAAGTTTGCAGCTTTCCATTGCCAAACACCAGGTATAAACCACCCCATGAGCTGGAGACAGTCCAAATATCTCAGAACCATCATTGAATTAATAGTCAAATGGAGAGAGATGACTATGGGGTACTTGTGTTGGATATACGTGACCGAGGACCTCAATTCTGCAATCCCCTTGTAGCCGCTGGTCATTTTACACATCTTGCAGACTAGGTGTGTTCCAGGATCTAATTGGTAAAAGAGGTTTGGCAATCATTTAGTTAGTTATGGAACACAAGGCATTGGCTGACCTCCAGGTGTCCTCTTGACCCTGAGTTTCTGTGACAGCTCAGTTCATGTCAAATAAAGCAAAATCAGCATGATGTATGTTGCCATATTTACAGGAGGCCAAGTTGGGTAGACAAATGCATGATGTTTGGGGCTCTATTTGGCATTCTTGTGCTCCCCCAAATTGTTCCTTGTTCCTTGTCTAGAGACTGGGGCATCCATGCTGGTTCCTACATAGGGTTCACCAGCTTCTGGGGCTGCGAAGGTGGGCTCTGTGCTTCTGGGTGCCTCAGCTTCCATCAGTGGACCCCATGCTCCAACAGTGGGTGTTCATTTGGGCCCCTTTTTCCTTCCTGTGCAGGTGTATTTTGTAATGGGACATTTGATCAATATGTGTGCTGGCCTCATTCTTCTCCTGGAAATGTCTCCGTGCCCTGCCCTTCATACCTACCTTGGTGGAATGAAGGTAATAATCCTTATTTTACTAATTTCCAATGACTCCTTTTAAAGCTGGTCCCTCCTGGGCAGACCGGTCAGGGGGTCAGGGAGTGATGAGATAGAAAGAAGGTTCCAACCAAGTGCTTGTTTCAAGTCTTCCCCCACAAAGGGTCTCCTACGCTCTCAATGATATATCTTCTCTTCCTGTCTTCCTGCGATTCTTTTATTCCTGGCCTTCCATTTATGTAATAGCTCTCTCACCTTGAAGATTATATGTACAGACCTGGTGACCGTAGAAATTGGCTTTAGTGAGGATATGAAGAGAAGAAAGAGGTGGGAGAGAAAGATCTAAATGCTCATATCCACATGAGTTTTGGCTTGTTATTAATAGACATCCTCTATTAGAGGATGAGAGAAAGAACTTAGAGAAAAAGGACTTTAAAACTACCTTTGCCTAGGCTCTGGAAGAAGGGACCATCAAACTGGTGCTTTTAAGCTCCATGGAACTTGGATGGAGAGTTTAGCCATGTACCTTGCCCTGATCCTGTTCAATGGAAGTGGATATTACTTAAGAATCCAGGATAGTATCCCATCCTTACCTGCCTCAGAAGCTTGACCTCTTGGTTATTTTATTCTGGAAGAGGAAGGGAGCAATTCTTGGTTAGAATTCTTTTGCCTTTGACCACAGACACAGGCACATATAAGAACAGCAAAAACTACTCTCCAGAAACATAAGTGGTTACAAAGCTCTGGGCAAAAAAAAAAAAAAAAAAAGGTGAGAGTCAGTTTCTGAGAAGGTAATATGATAGCATTTGTATTTAATTTCAGCCCAATAAATTTTCCCATTAATGCAACTATGGTTATAACTTTTTATTTTTTTCTTTTTGGAGACAGAGTCTCACTCTGTTGCCCTGGATAGGGTGCCATGGTGTCAGAGCTCACGGCCGCCTGAAACTCCTGGGCTCAAGTGGTCCTCCTACCTTGATCTCCCTGAGTAGCTGGGACTACAGGGGTGCACCACCATGTCCACCTATTTTTTTTTTCTATTTTTAGTAGAGAAGGGGGTCTTGCTCTTGCTTAAGATTGCCTTGAACTCCTGAGCTCAAGTGATCCACCCACCTTGGCCTCCCCGAGTGCTAGGATTACAGGCGTGTGCTACTGCACCTGGTCTGGTTGCAAGTTTTGAGGCCTGGAGTGTAAAGAGAGAAAGATCAGAAAGAAGATACATTTCTGGGGCGAGGGGTCGGGGAGAGTTAGTGACCTGTTTTATGGATGCAGTCTCTAATGAAATCCAGTTGGGATCAAACCAGGAGGCATGAGGATGTTATTCATGAGAGAGTGGAAGAAAAGATGCTAGAGAACTTGCTGGACCACGGGGTCCTAGTGACTTGGCAATTAGTCCCTTTGGGAGCAGCTCAGTGGGTATGGAGACAGGAGCCCTGGGGTTAGACCCAGTGAACAGACCACCACCTCCAAGATCCACGAAGTCCCTGTCTCTCCCCAAGAGCTAGAAGTGCAGGTGCCATTCATTTTAAGAGAAAAAGGTGATCAGAAGTCTGAAGTTACAAAGAAGTTCAATTAAAGGCTCTTTTCTTTAAGGAAAAAAAAATGAGTCTGGGCTTGTGATGTGTACAAAATGAGTGTGACTCCCCAAAGGTGGGAAGTCACGCCTCCACCCACCTTTGTGTGCATTAAAGCTTTAGAATCCAAATGGGTCCCCACAGTGAAAGGAGGATGTGGAGACAGCAGAAGGGTGGAGGGAAGAACTTCCCCCAAAACAAAGGGCCCAGGAAGAGTCCTGGTAACACAGAGCTGGGGGGCAAACAGTGTAACAGGACAAGGGAGCGTCTGAAGGTGGATGCGGCGGGGGAAGCCTCAGGCTGGCAACCCAGGAGGAAATTGTGTGTTATGCACAGAGGGTTTTCAGTGTTCCTCTGCTGGGGAAGGTTACGTGGAGCCCCAGAAGGTGTAAGACACAGAAGAACAACATAGGTTTGTGGTTTGGGAGGAGAATGTCAACAGCATGTGGCGTTGGGCTGAGGATTGGAGGGAAGTCAGGGAGGGGGGTCTGGAGGCTACTGAAGTGGTCCAGAAAAAGGGTTGAGAAGGGTCCAGATCCAGGCAGAGGCAAGAGGTGGGAGAGACGGGGAGAGACAAAAGCAAAACATTGGAGGTGGAATGGTCACAACTTGTCATTGGTAGGAGAAGAAATTGACAGAGAAGAATGGAAAGTGGAAGAAAACAAATGGTCTCATGTATCACCTGGTCCCACCCAAAACTTCCCCCCCATCTGGTTGGTAGCCAGGTCCCCTGTTCCTCTTCCCCCATCCTTCACTGTGGCTTACCAGCACCCTCTATTTCTGCTCCCTGGTCTGCTCCCTAGTCCCTGCTTCAGATCTGGCCCCATTTGACGGCCCCCTCAAGTTTTCTAACATGCCAACTACATTATACCACCCTCACAATGACACCTACAAATGGCGTGCAAGACCTTCTGCCACCCGGCCCCACTGACCTTGCAGGGATCCTCTCCCACATCCCCGTACCTGCACCCCACCAGTTGGGCAGCCCCAGGCTCTGCACCTGCCTGGCTGCTACTGTCTTGAGAGCCTTCTCAGCGGCTCGGCCCGTGCTTTTCTGCCTGTGAACCCTACTGCAGTTCTCAGCTCAAATCATCCTCCTTCTGGAAGCTTCTTGGACTTCTCCCCACAAGTACAGTGGACCTCTGCTTTCTGAGGCTTCTCCTGTACTTGTACAATTCTGCCTTCGCCTTTATTACTGTTCATGGCACTTTTTAATTTACTCCCACAGCTAGACTCCACGCTGAGTCCTTTTCATCTTTGCATTCCCAGTGCAGAGCGCTATGGCTGGCACAGATAACACAAGCGTCAGGTGAAATTGTCGCCATTCATTCAACCAACAAATGTTTACTAGGCATATTTTTAAGCATCAGGCATTATTTTTAAGGGCTTGCGATATATTGATGACCGAAACAGGATAAAATCTCTCTCCATGTGGCCATATGGTCACGGGAGAGACAGACAATTATCAGATGACATTGTAAATCAGGGCCGGTTTTTTCTGAGTGTGGTCAATTTCAAACAAGATAGAGGAGAGTGAGGGGGGCAGGGAGTGGGGGTGGTGGCGATTTGCACTTGTAAACCGTAGCCAGGGGAGGCTCTGATGACAGGGTGACCCCCTTCAATGAAGACCTGCAGGAGGTAAAGTCTCAGCCACATGCTCGGGAGGGAAGGAGAGAGAGCCCAAGGCCCCGTGTGGGGAGCGAGCCTGGCCAGCTCCGAGGAGAGAAGGCGGCAGATGTGGCCAGAGAGTGGAGCCTCTTAGAGGCCAGATCTGAAGGGGCTTTGGGGGAGGCCATTAGACTTGTTTTCAGAAAACCCTGGCATGATTTTGAGAGGAAGCGTGACACGACGCAACCGACACTTTCTTCATCTCACTCTGCTGGATCACCCTTAGATGTGAGGGGCAATAACCCGGGTGCGAGATGCTGGTTCCAGTTAGGATGGAAGCAGAAAGTGAAAGCAGCAGTCAGGTTCTGGGGACGGTGCAGGTGGAGCAGGTGACGAGGGCTGTAAGAGACAGAGCAGGCCAGGATGACCTGAGGTTTGGGGGCGGGGGACCAGAGGAGGACTTTGCCATCCACGGAGGTGGGAAACACTCAGGGGAGCAGATTTTTTTTTTTTTTTTTTGTAGAGACAGAGTCTCACTCTATCGTCCTTCATAGAGTGCCGTGGAGTCACAGCTCACAGCAACCTCCAGCTCTTGGACGTAAGCGATTCTCTTGCCTCAGCCTCCCAAGTAGCTGGGACCGCAGGTTCCCGCCACAGAACCCGGCTAATTTTTGATACAGTTCGGCCGGGGCCAGGTTTGAACCCACTACCCTCGGTATATAGGGCCGGCGCCCTACTCGCTGAGCCACAGGCGCTGCCCTCAGGGGAGCAGATTTTGAGGACAAGTTGCAGAGTCCATTTTGGGGGTTGGTGTTCGAGATGTCAGAGAGACGCCACCGCAGTGCTGTCAGGAGGGCTGGTGGGTGGACCCCGGGGGTATCCAGCAGTTAAACTCAGCGGATAGTTATCATGCTCCACGATGTGCAGGGGCAGCACTAAGAAGATCCAAAAGCTTCCCACTTCCCCTTTGCAGGCCTAGTCCCCGATCCAGGTAGGGAGACCTTTGGGGCGTGGATGTGACCGAGTCCCAGCAGCCATCAGCGTGGGCAGAGTGATCGACTCATCATTTGCACACACTCTCATTCAAGTCTTCCCAAACCATGGAGGGTCAGTGCCATTACTATACACAGTTCCTGATGAAGCTCAGAGGGTGGGAGGGCCGGGCCCAGACCACAGGCACATGCAGGGGCTGCTCACCCGGGCCTGCCAGCCTGTGTCCGCTGCTTTCCCTTGTTCATGGCGTGGCCTATGGGGCACTGGAGGGCACCCGAGCGCCAGGACCGCAGCCCAGGTGGGGGTCTCCCAGCCGGGCTGTACCTTGGAAGGCTTTTAGCATCTCTGAGTCACCAGGGACTGTTCTAACTCCAGGGACTTTGGGTAAACACAGCAGACATTAGCAGATGATGGTTGTTACAGAATTTAGAGGCTTCTGTGTTTTTCTTTCCAGCCCAAATAAATAGTATGGATGCTAATGAGCCCTTAATGGGGGAAATGAGAATCCCTTTTCCCTGGGATTTTCCACAGCTTTGTGGCGAGCTCGGGGGAGAGGGCTGTGTGTGCTGACCTTTCCTCTAGAGCTTTGTTTACTTTCAGAGAGCTCGGGAAGGGCCTACAGATACTGCTTGGCGCAGGGAACTTGGCAGACGCGAGAGAACGCCACAGATATTTGGCAGGATGACTCTGAATGCTCTGAGAACCACAGCTTCAAGCAAAACGTGAGTTTTCTCAGCTTGGTGATAAGCGTTTGGGGCCTAAACCACCCTTTTCTGGGATTCCCCTGTGGCCCCATGAAATCCTCCCTGCAGGCGTCTGGGCCAGACTCAGTTACGGAAAGGCCACAATCATGCAAAGCAGCAAGCCCTGTGGCAGCCTCTGAATTTCTTCCACTCAGAGTGTGAAATGCTAACTCCTGAGTCTTCTGAGGTCAGCCCTGGCATTGCACTGGCTGTTCCCTGGGCCTGGAACATCTTTCCCAGCTCCCCTGTGGCCGTCTCCTCTTCATCATTCGGGTTTCAGTTCAAAAGTCTCCTTCAAAGAGAGACCTTCCGTGGCCTGCATCCAGAGTGGCCTCCGTGGTCACTTTCCACCATCCTTCCCCGTTTATGCCTTTGGAGCACCTGTCACTTCCTGAAGTCCTCATGTGTTTGCAAATTTGTTATCCAGCTTCCTCGCCAGGATGTAGAGCCAATGGCACCGGTGACCTGTGTGCAAGGGGGGATGGCTCTTGCCCAGGGCCTGGGTCAGGCTTCACTTCCTGGTTTTGGGCCTGGTGCAAGCGACCTCCTTTTGCTGGGCCTCTGCTACCTCCTTCCCCCCAAGGGGATTGTGTTTGCTGCGTGCAATTATTGTGGGGATTCAGAGAGTCAGTAGATATACAGAGCGTCCCCAAAGTCCCCATACATAGGAAAATTATAACAATAGATAGGTGGGTCATTAGAAAGTTTTGAGATACACAAAAACCAAGAAACATAAAATCCCCACGGACGGAAACAAATGAAGCCTTCTCGGAAACACTGACAAGCCGAGCAAGTTGAAACTTGCACAGGTTAGTCAGAAAGGACACTGTCAACTGTTTCTTGGAGGATCATAACGTTCTGTCTCAAAGCTTTCATAGTGACCCACATATCTTGGAATGTGTTTGCCATGAATGGAAGAGAAGAGTTTGTGAGTGTACGTATAGAAGGAGGTAGCCCACACATAGAGAATATTTTATAAATAAGGTACATTTATCTGCAATCTCTGGTTTCCCCCATCTATGGCAACTTTAGAGGCAACTTTGGGGCACATTGTAGATTTCTTAGGAGAAAATTGGCACGGAGTCGGCAAACCCCAAGTGGGCCCAGCACGGTCACTGGTCAGCAAAGTGTCACGGCTGCATAGGAAAAGTTTGCTGATGAACAAACAAATCCCTGCTTCCGACTCCTGTCCATGTGTTCTTTCCGGGATCCTTCTTCCCTGTACTTTCTTGTGGGGCTCACACTCTCCTCTCTAAAGACCTTCTGTTTGTCCAAATCCTGCCCACCTTCCTTCAAAGAGAAGTCCAAGAGGTAGAACAGAGGAAGAGGTGTGTAGGGCTCACCCAGCTGTCTGGGGCTTGGTTTCTTTCATTCAGACCGAGAAGCACCTGCTCGGTTTTGCACCAGGCTCTGGGAACAAACAGGGAGTGAGACACAGCTGCTGCCTTTAAGGAGCTCAGCGCCTCATGGGGCGTGGAGGCCATGTGATCTCTGCTGGCACCCAGGTCACAGCAGAGGAAACAGCATGGGGAAGGGGATGAATGTCCACAGGAAGGATGAGAGCAAGAAAGACACACACACCTGGGGTTGAAGAGGACAAGGGGGTCTGGGGCCACTTTGAGAGCTGCCAGGTAGGTGCACGTGGGAGCCTCAGGAGAGCTGAGGTGATGAAGGACTCTGCCTCGCTAAGAAAGGACTTGGGACTTTGTGTATTCAGGTGAGTGTGGGACATGACTCAATGTTGAAAGGTTTTCTCTGGCAAGTTGGAGAGCAGTTAGGGACAGGGCCAAGCTGGGGGCAGAAGGCAGGGGGAGCCCTTTTAGGAACTCAGCCAGATTTGAGGAATGGAAGAAAGAGGGAGGTGGATTTACAGGTTTCCAAGGAGGGGAGCAGGAAGTGGGGCAGCCAGCGAGGAGATTGGAAAATGGTCCTCCTCGAGGTGGGGGGACCCGGGAGGAGACCTTGCCCTTGATTCCGGGTTCTGGATTTCTCTCTACCTAATCCTTTGCTCAAACTTGACCCCTTCCCCGCTCCCTGAGATGGCTAACTTCTTTCATAATTTAGCTGGATTTAGAAAGTCTTTAGCTTTCTAAAGTCATTTTAATATTCCTCCATCCATTGCTAAAGATGTTGTCCTATTGTAGTTTGGAGTTTGAGGATGGAGAGGGCAAGGAGCTCGGATCTAGAAACACTATCGATGTGACCCAAATCCCCACCCTCTTCCCAGGCACCCGTAAGAGAGGCTGATAATGCCACTTTTACAGGGCCTGGTCATGAAGCTGGAGAGGGCAATGAGTGATCAGAATGTCTTGGTACCCAGTTGGCACTTGATAGCTGCAATTATTGCATTTCTTCTCAGACTGTTCCCCTTGGTCCTCTACAAAAACTTATCTCCCTCGCTAGGCCTCTGTCTGGTCCCTTCCTAGGGCTGTGAGCACAGTGTACTTGTCACTGTGAGTAGTTGGTGTTTGTGATGTTGGCTTTTTTCTGCACGGGCTACTTAGTTGTCATTTTGTTTTTATGTAGTATTTTAAATTGATTTTCAAAAATAAAAAACCTTGGCTTTCTGTTGTTATTAAGGTCAATTTATACAGCTTATTATTCTATTTTTAAGCCCAGTAAACTTTAATATTTCTTCTAGTTTTTATTTTGTCTCCTATACATTATGCTATGAGAAGTATTAATATAGGCAGTCCCTGAGTTACAAACATCCAATTTACATATGACTCGAACTTATGAACGGGGTTATTACCTGTACTTTTTTGGTTTTTGATTTGTTTTTGTTGCCACTTGCAAACTAGTTATTTAAATACCCTTTTACTTTTTAAGTACATTTAAGATGCTTTAAATATTTTAAAATATTTATTATAATGAGAAAATCTCAATTGTTAAATAATTTCAGTTCATCAAATACATCAAGTTATATGGTAAGTTTTACTTTTTCTTACATATGTCAGTGCTGTATTAATCAAGTTTCCACTTAAAGTTTTAAATTGAGCACTTATTGGCATACTTCATATTGCAATCATAATGTTAATCTTTTAGCTCCCCTAATATGCCATATTCTTGTAAGACCAATTATATACAGATTGCACAAGTCATTTAAAAAACCTCTATATGAAGGAAGGGTACTTATGTGGTGGTGCCAAGTAAAGTTTGATGGTAGAATCAAGATGGTGAATATACAGGTATTCTTTATAAAATTCTTTCAACTTTTTGCTATATGATTGAAATTTTTCATAATAAATATGAAGAAAAACTAAGAAAAAAATCCTCTATCTGAATTTAACACAAGACTATTAATAAATATAAAGCAAGGTTTGATTAAACCTTGCCAAGTTAAAGACAAAACCCCCAAACTACCACACTAAGAAAACAAACTGGCCCCAACAAAGTCGTGGTTTCCATCTCAGGAAACATTGTTGCCTGTAGGACACGTATTTGTTTGGTCCAGCAATGAATATCACCGGTGTAGATGTGCTAATCAATGTTTACCAACTGCATCCCTGCTCTACTCCTGAAGAAAGAAGGGCTCTGATTTGTGACAGTGGCCAACACCTGTGGTGTAAATACTTTCATGCGGCTGATTCAAGCCACCAGTGTGACGTCTCTGAATGCAGAGTGGGGTGAGCGGTGCAGTTGCACCCCATTACACAATGTGTCGGGCAGATAGAGTAGCGTGAAAGCAGACATGCAGAAAACTAATTAGGACGTGGTGAGTTTTGAGCATTTGTTACTTTTATTTTGAATATAATTTATTTCTCTGTGAATTTGCCTAGCTTAAATTTAATAATGCTTGTGCTTTACAACGGGCTCACTGGAAACTTGCCAGCCACTTTTCACAAGCCAGGACGGCCACGCCACTGGGTGATTTTTTTCAGCTTTTGGTGACATGTTAAGTCCCAAGTCATTGTCCTGTGGAGGGGTTGTTCTTTCCCAGGTTCAACATATTTCATTACCGAATTGTTTGGTCTAACTGGAGCCTGCCACACCCCATCCTGGCAGGGGCTCACTTCCTCTCGGGCCCTGTGGGGGTTGGCATGATCTTGTAAGTCTATGAGGCAAGAAGAACCTTCCACTGGCTCTTCCACATCCTCAGGGAATTCTTTCTAAACCTCTTTTAAACTTTTTTTTTACCTGAGGCAATTTTGCAGAATTGTTTGTTCTTTAAACCGTTTCACTGTGTGAGAGGTCACAGCTCTTAAAGCAGCAGTTCTCAACCTGTGGGTCGTGACCCCTTTGGAGGTTGAACAACCCTTTCAAAGGGGCGCCTAAGACTATCCTGCATATCAGATATTTACATTATGATTCATAAAGTAGCACAATCACAGTTATGAAGTAGCAACAAAAATAATTTTATGGTTGGGGGTCACCACAACATGAAGAACTATAGTAAAGGGTCGCGGCATTAGGAAGGTTGAGAACCACTGTCTTCAAAGGATCAAACTGTCCTCTGTGCTTAGACTGGATTCAGTTTATCTCAAGAATGGGTCAGACCTTTCCTACAGTCCGTGGTAACTGCAAGCCTTGACTTAGGCAAATCGTATGTATTTCTTATCTTTCCTGTTTGACTGTAAACTGCTTGAGAACAATGAAAAAGTCAGCATCATAGTTGAACCCCACCCCCAAACCCCTGGCCATTGGAGTGCACAGTAGCCTTTACACACAGCAGGCCCTTACTACACACCGAATGGATGATTGTGTAGATTCTGCGTCAACTGCTCTGTGGCCATCCGTCCTGGTTCTAAAGTTTGCCAGGCGGTTCTAACATGCAACCCAGGTGAGGGAGTTCACCCACCCCAGGTGTGAATGTGCCTTAGGTCTGCAGTGGCACCACCCCCAAGTCACCAAAGGGGGCAGCAAAACAAGATTTGAAAATCGCACTTTCGAAGATGGGAGGTATAGATTTCTCCCTTTAGAAAATCTAGGACCTATTCCTCCTTCCTCTGCAAATGGCCATATTTCCAAGAATTCAAATACTTAAAGAGCAAAAACAAAAACTTCTGGCCATGTTTACCTGTGTTTTTAATAGAAGGTTGAAATTTTGCCCAAAAAAGGCCAGTGTTAGTAAATCTTTGCCCTTCAGAGTTTTGGCAAACAAAATATGTTATGTTCTTCCAACTAATGATACACTAGTGGTTCTTATGCATGTTGAAAGGCACTTTTTAAGGAGATTGTGTGTGTTTGTGTGAGTGCATACACATTAACAAGCATGTTTAGATTCATTGGGATGGAGTTGGGTTTAGTAGTATGGTACTAAAAGATTTTACTTTACTTCAGGCTGTTTGCTTTGTCCTTAATAAAAGTTTTTTCTATTCTTAAATGCAGAATTTAATTACTATGAGCATATCGATAGCTACATATGTATATAATTTTAATTTTTACAGTATATGATTTAAATACTACATTTTAATTTTCAATATAATTTATAACATATATCATTGATTATTTATAATTCTCTAACATGTATTTTGAAATATTCAAACATACAGAAAAGTGAAAAGCATAGCAAAATAGATACCTTCGTATACATGCTCAAGGTTCAAAATGTATTAACATTTTGCCACATTTGCTCTCTTTCTTTTTGAAATATTTACAATAATTTACAGATATCATGAGATTTCACCCCTAAATAGTCATCAGGTACTTCCTAAGATTAAGAACATTATTCTAAAAACTTACATTACCGTTTTCTCAACTAAGTAAAATTAACAGTGATTTCACATCATCTGTTTTATTCACATTCAAATTTCCCCAATTGTTTACCCCATTTTTTTGTTTTTGTTTTTGAGACAGGGGTCTCACTATGTCACCCTCAGTAGAGTACATGGCATCACAGCTCACAGCAACCTCAAACTCTTGGGTTTAAGCGGTTCTTTTGCTTCAGCCTCCCAGTAGCTGGGACTACAGGTGTCCCCCACAACACCCGGCTATTTTTCGGTTGTAGTTGTCATTGTTGTTTAGCTGGCCCAGGCTGGGTTCAAACTCACCAGTTCACTGACCACTGAGCTACAGGCACCAAGCATGTTTACCCCACTTTTTATAGCTTTTCCACCCCTGGACCAGGATCGAATCCAGGTGCATATGTTGCATTGAGTTTTATGTCACTGTAGGATCTTGTAATCAAGAGCATCCCCTCTGCTTTTCCCACCACGATGTTGGTTTTTTGAAGAGACCAGAAAAGGTTTTTGGTAGAATGTCCTACAGTGTGCTTTTGAGCGTTTCCTTGGGTTATCATTTCTCATTTCTCCATCTTCTGTAAGTCCTAGAAGCTGAAAGGCTTAGAGGCTTGATGAGATTCAAATTAATCTTCATAGGTGCCGTTGACCTTTAGAGCTCCACACCTGTGGAACTAAAGGGCAGGGGCTGTGCTGTGATGGTGCTACGTTTGGTCATTTGGTCAAGGGAAAGACGGCCAGGTCACTCAGTGATGGAGTTCCATATCTCCTTTAGTATTTGATAAGTTACCAGTGGGGTGATGCTGTGGTACCATGTTATCTTGTTTCCTAACAAACCTTCATCAGTGTTGTAGTCTTCATTGATGATTCTTGCCAGAATCATTCAAGTTCTGTTATTCCTTCTGCATTAATTAGCAATCCCTCTTCTGCAAAGAAGACCTCCCCACCCCACCCACATTTTGGGTTTCACTATGGACTTACACATTGATTTATTCAGTTCTACTTATTACTCTTTTTGATGCCCAGAGTTTCCTAAATTTAACTAGTGCGACCCCTTTGAACTGGTTCTTGTGTACGTTTGTTATAAGCACATTAGTCTTTGAACACTGCTTTATCTTCTGGCACAACAAAATGGTCCAAGCTTATCTTAGAATTTCCCCTGCTCCAGTCCTAGAACCAACTATTTCTTTTAGGAATCTTGGGTTCTTTAAGTGGTGGGATGGTGTTAGAAGCCAAGACCTAAGTGCTGGGTGTGCTTGTTACTATTACAATTATACACTTGCCTTTTTCATCCTTTCCCCTTTGATTTTATTTTTAAACACATAGAATATTGACAGGGTTTGAACGTCAAAACTGTACAAAAAGGTATACTCAGAGAAGTCTCACTCTCATCCCTATCTCCATCCCACTCTCTCTAGCTATTGCCTATTGGTGATCCATTTTATTATTTTCTGGCTGTTTGGAGGGGGAAAAAACCCTTGAATCATGTTTCCCCCCCCTTCTCTCATGCCACAACAATCACCGACACAGAAGAAGACCTCTGTGGCCACATGTGGGTTTTGTTTTTTTATAAACCCAGAAACGGACACCGGTTGGGTGTCCTCTAATTCAATTCCCACACTGTCACCTGGGGAAAGCAGCAGATCCCCTGGGTGAACACTCAGTCCCAAGAGTACTTCCCCCTCCAGTCACAAGTTCAGGCCTCTAGAACTTGTGACCAACTGGCTTCAAGTTCAGGTTCCCATGACCTCCTTTTTTGGTTTCACCAATTTGCTGGACCAGCTCACAGAATACAGGGAAACACTTTTCCCATTTATTATAAAGGATATTACAAAAGACACAGGTGAAGAGATGTGTAGGGCGAGGCATGGGGCAAGGGGCGTGGGGCTTCTGTTCTCTCCCTGGGTGCCACCTCCAGGAACCTCCACACATCCAGCTGTCTGGAAGCACCCAGAACCCTGTCCTCTTGGGTTTTGTGGAGGCTGCATTGGGTAGACATGAACTGACACCCAGATGTGATTGCATAAAAAGAAACGATCTCATTCTAACTGAGCAAGAAAACCCAGCAAGGCCTGTCTGCTCGGCTTCTCCTTGGCCTCTCTGTTCAGCCTCCCTTTTTTCAGGCTATAGGGCCAGGCCCTGTCTGGAATGAGAGTCTTAAAACCCACAATCATCTTAGAGTCCTGCCTTGTACAGAAAAAAAGAAGGACAGGAGAAGGGCAGCCAGAGAGATTCTGTCTACTATAACGAAGGCTATGGGTGTTATGAGCCAGGAACTGTGGACAAAAGCATACATACATCTTTGTATAAATATATCTCTTAATGCCACACAGACTCCCCCTTTCTCTGTTTTCTTTCTTTTTATTTTTTTTAATAGAATTATAATATATGTCTTGTGTTTCTTTTTATAAAACTAAGAAAATAGGTTAATGTGTTAGTTTCCATTTTTCTTGCACAAGAAGCAGTATACCAGATAACCCTATTCTGCATCTTGCTTTTTTCACTTAACAGCATATCCTGGAAATCATTCTACATCAGTTCCTAGAAATATTCCTCCCTCTGTTTTTTTATCCTGCTGCATAGTACTCCACCTGTGTGGAATTTAGTCACCCGCTGGGGGTATCTCCAATCTTTTATTCATAACAGTGCATATTTGTGGCAGTATATCTTTCCGAAGATTCCGAGAAATGGGATCACTGAATTAAAGGTAGAGGCATTCATAATTTTGTGAGATATTACCAACGTCCCCTCCATGTGGGTTATACTATTTTTTCCTCTCCTCTGCAATGTGTGAGAGTGTCCATTTCTTTGTGGATACATATTATACCTGTGGTAGGAAGATTTTGTAGAGGGATCTGAGTGACTTAAGATTCACCTGTAGATACTAAGACTGAGCCAGAGACTGTCTGGATGTTTTGGAGTCTCTAGGTTTTGGTAGAGACTTCAGTGTAGGACAGAGGACATTTTAGGAAAGCCTGTAATGAAACACAATTAAACCAACCGAAGCAGGTGCTATTGGTGCCATGCTTATATCTCCTGCCCTAATCAACTCAGTACATAACTGCCTAACTTCCTAACGAGTGCATGCAGTTCCTTTCTAGTTCTCTTTGCTGGGAGACTGGTAAGAGTTGGTAAAGAAAACCCCAGCTCCCTCAGTCTCGGGGTAGTTAACCCTCAGGCTTCTAGAGCTTCCCGAGTGGGATTCCTGTCCAGCTTCCCACCATGGTAACTGGCTTGATAATGTGTGCTGTATTTGTCCTGTCTGATTTCTTCCTTCTCCTACTGATGATTTTTTCACTTTTCCTGTAAACTACTTGCATTCCAATTCTTTTCGTAGGATCTGCTTCTTAGAAACCCAAACTAAGACACAAACAAAAAAACCCAAACATTTCCCCTGATTTGTTCCTAGAAAGCATAAAACACAGACATGTTTTCAAAAGTCACAATTCAGGAAAAAATAATTAGGTTGTCTACTAATAACTAGGTGTGCTAGTCTCATATCTCTAATAAAATAAACGATGATGCTACAATGGCCCAGCGAAGTCTTGATATACCACCTTGATATATGCCAGCATCAATTCAAAGAAACCACACCACTGCCTCCGTAGAAACACAAAACACGTCTCCACTTTCTTTTTTTTATAAATACATGTATTTTATTATTCTTCATTACATTATTTCCCCCCCCACCCCTCCGTGGTAAGACAGAATTGATTTACAGAAAAGAATACAGAAAACACCAAAGCTCCTGGTAGAGGGAGAGATTTCAAGTGGGGAGAGAG
>CAUYRH010014355.1:0-11977 GCA_963574655.1 Perodicticus potto
TGATGTTAAATGTAATGGGGTAACAGAATTATAGGTGGCTTATTTTTTTCTAAATTTGTTAGATTTTCTGTATTTAGGCTATATCCTTTCTATGATGTAGTTTTTTTTTTAATAATCAATTAAAAAACCACTCAGAAGAAACTTCTGCTACTACTCAATTCACTGTCTACTGCAAAGTCAAGTATCAAAGTCAAGTGTGAGTTTCCAGTCTGATGGAACCCGTCTTTAGGACCGAGGGACACTAACACCAATGCCTGGCCCTACTTCTCATTAGCCTACTGTGTCTTAGTTCCCCCATCTCCTCATTCCTGACTCCTTCCTCTTTGCTACTTCTGTATCATTTTAAGCTGTGCTCTCTGGTTAGGAAGGTCATAAATGAAGACTCAAAAAACACAATTCGCCTTGTGCACCTTGACTTCTATGTGGATAGGTTGAGGCTAACCACCTTATTGATGGCTTCTTCCATTTTTTCTTTTTCTAGCTGATTCTTCCCCTATTGGCAGATATTTAGGGTTCCTATTTTGCTGTTCTTATAGCACTTATCACCATCTGACATATTTTGTATTATATCATGGCTGAGAAATTGAAGTGACTTAAAAGGGAAAAAAATTAATTCAATGTCTACCTAGTAAATGCTAGTTAAGCTCTTTATGTATATTACCTTATTTTGTCCTTACAAGTCAGCAAAATAGTGTTACATTTTAGAAATGAGGTAACTGAGGCTTAGAGAGATTAAACAATTTGCCCAAGTTTACTTACATGGGAAGTTGCCAAATTGGAATGTCAACCCTTATTTTTGATCTTAAGTCCTATACCATTAGCTGCTGTACTGACAAACACACATCAATTATTAAAACAGCTTAAGTTAATTTATTATATAGACATTATCTGGTTGAAGTAAACAATTGAATAACAGATTACTTCAACCTGAAACTCAGTCAATTGATATCAAGTGTCTGCATCTGAATTAACCAGCTCATTGCTTCAGATTTTCTCTGTGTATACCCACAGTGTCACAATAACTATTACAGACCCTAAAATTCACAGTTTGAGGTATTTTAACTATTTGGGTCATCTGTAGTATTCTAAGTATTTATTTATTAACTAAAATTAATTTTACCTGCTTTGATTAATGGACTCATTTGGAGGATTCGGAAGCTCTTTCTTGGGACAAACCACAACTCTTTTTGATAAAGCAAAATCCTTAGTTGTTATAAATTAAATTAAGTTAGATCCTTTCAACTGGTTAATTAGACTTAAGAATTGAGGCTATTAATAGAAGATACATAAGATATCAAAAAGAATGTACAATCCAATTATGACTAATACTATATCAAAGGAAATTTTTCACATAGAGATTTTCCATTTAATAACTCATTTATTTCAAGCCATAGTCAGTTTATCCAAGATTCTAAACAAATTTTCTATGATGAGAATGCAGGAATTGAATAGAATTTCCCAAGAAATATTGTTCATAATGTTCAGTGTAACATCTCAACAGCGTTCTAATACACCTTCTGTGAGTAAGTCACATGTAGAAAATCCCTTCAGGGCCTAACATAGATGTGCAAAGCCATCGATGGTCACCCTCATCATAGCTAACATTTTTAACAACTTACTGTGAGCCAGACTTTGCTGCATGCCATACTTGATTATCTCATCTTACTGCTCAGAGTCCAATAAAGTAGGCACAAATGCCATACCCATCACAAAATGATGCAATCCAATAAAGTAAGCATTAATATAATTTACATAGACAAAATAAAAGTGTATAATTTATGTATATAAACTGAAGCATAGAAAGATTAAGTAACTTGCTCAAGAGATAGTATTTAAAATAGAACAGAAAATGTGTTACATTTGCTGTTTTGCCTTCTCCATGATGCTAAAAAAATAATATTTTCTAAAGGAATGGCAAGTTCAACTTTACAGCTTTTATGCTACAAAGGAAAACGAAAGGCTTTTTGAATTGCTGTGGCTGTTATGCCAATGACTAATTCTATGGGAAAATTGGTTCAGAGAGTTGAAATTTTAGAAGTCTAAAGCATCTGAGAGAGTGGGTTTCCCTTGGATAGTTTTTCCTGTAGTTTCCCCCACAATGCTTTCCCGCAGCAGCCTGCGCTTAAACCTTCCTCTCACTCTAAGATGTTTTCCTGTCTGAGGGTTTGTAATTGGTGGAGCTGTCCTTGGTCTGAGAAGTCAGAGAAGAAAAGTTCTGCCTGGGGTCTCTGATTTTTCACAAAGTTGCAGCACGTCTCAGCTGATTGGTAGAAATCTGGCAACCCATCTTGTAGAACACATTGGGGGAATTCCTAGGAGAGGTGATAAAAGCTCTGAAATACCTCAACACAGGGCATTTCAATATTTTCCTTCATTTGAGCGTTTCCCCACTTTAGATCAGGAAATGGGGAACCTGAAATTCACTTATTCAATAAAATCATGTTGAATACCTGTTTTGTACATAATGTAGTTCTAGACACTGCAAAAGACCAAGATAGCATTCCTGCCTTCAAAGATGTTACATTTCAGTGATAAGACATTCATGCATAAAATAGGTAAACAACCCAGAGAGATGACTCAGAAGAAACCAATAGAGTGCCATGGATACCAAGTGTTTGAAATCCAAGTCATAGAGATGGGGGAGGAAGACATTAGATGCTGAAATGATGACAGAACTTTAGGAGAGAGAGGGAATTTAATATAGGCCATGAAGAGCACTCTGAAGAACAGACTGTCTACTATAACTCCACTTACCTAAAAACAAAGCCAAAATCCCCGAAACATAGGTATATTAAATAAAGAGAAAAAGAATCAGAAGGATACCCAGCATATTTGGAGGACAGGAGTGCAGTTGGCAGGTGGTGCGAAAGGGGAGGGAAGGGCTAGAATTTATAGGGACATTCAGTCTATAGAGTACCTATACTTTTTTTTTTGCACCTATTGTTGGAATATTAAGAGAATGCATTGATGCATTATTTTGTATAACTAAGAAATACAATATTAGGACTGGATGTGGTGGTTCATGCCTGTAATCCTCACACTTTGGAAGGCCAAGGTGGGAGGATCACCTGAGATCATGAGTTCAAGAAGGGCCTGAGCAACATAGCAAGACACATCTCTACTAAAAAGTTGAAAAAAATTAAACAGGCATGGCCATGTACCTGTAGTCCCAGCTACTTGGGAGACTGAGGTGGAAGCCCAGGAGTTTGAGGTTGCAGTGAGCTATGATGAAGCCTCTGCACTCCAGGCTGTGTGATAAAGTGAGATGCTATCTTAAAACAAAAATAAAAAAGAAAGGAAGAGAAAAAGAAATACAAAATTAGCAAAGAACGGTAATACTTGGTCTTATAGAATGAAAGAAAGAGGGTATTTTAGGCAAGAAGAACAGCTTGAGTAAATGACCGAAGGTGGATCTACAGTCCAGGGTATGTTTGGGGAACAGGGCGTAGGCCAGTGGGACCAGCACTGAAGGGACCCAGGAGTGGGTGGATTGGGAGCTGTGAGTACAAGACCTAGGAGCAGGTGAAGAGTTGGTTAGGGGGCGGGGGGGGGGGGATTAACCTGTCTACATAAGCCTTTATTTATCAGTGAGCATACTTAAAAACCCAGCAAAGATAACATGAGTTCAAATCTACTTATATTGCACACTGTGAAAAACCATGGAAAGGTCCTCCATAGTAACTGCCCCGCAAAAGTCTCTCACTTATGAAAACCCATTGTTTGACTTTTCAGGAAACACTGAAAAAATAGACATGCTGTCAGATGTGACTGGTTGAGTAGCCACTCACCCTTGATGCACAGTGTTAATTCCACTATAAATCTTTGTGTAATGTTGACATCTGTGTGATGAATGACTCACAGGTTTGAGGGAGATTTCTATCCCCAGCATATGAGAAATAACTGACTCAAATTTGTAAAAGTTGAGCAAAAAGTACATGATGAAAAAAATCAAAATCATATGCATTCTGTAACATGGTATTTGTTTTAATTTGTCTTTTTCTCGGGTGAACTGACAAAAATCAATATTTTCTTTAAACTTGTGTTTATAATTACAGCACTATTTCAAACACTTCATATATACCTATTATATTTTGCACATACACAAGATACAATAGAACAAAAATCTACAATTACCTGGGGGTGTAACTGACCTATCAGCCAATCTTGGAGGGAACATTAAACCTAATATACACTATGAGGAAAAACACTACAGCTAGTTGAGCCTGAGTCATGCTTAGTGACTCATTTTAAATGACTGGATTCTAGATGAGATGAATCTCTTTACTGATTAAATAGTAGAAGAGGGACCCGACAGAGTCCCAGAATAATGATGGAAGTCGGGTTTATAAAAACATTGTCTTGATCTACTTGCAAATTCTCTTGTAATTCTAAGTGCTGCTTGAGGAAGAAATTGACAATTGAATTTGATTTTCGGTTTTCACTTTCCATTTTCAAACTTTAAAGAAGTTTCATCCCCATTTATGCCTCACCTCACTGTTTCCTCCTCATCCTGCGCTGTGTGTCCTTTTCAGAAAAGTAGATGGAACTCTTACAAGATCAAACAAAACAAAACAAATAAAAAAACCCTAAATCCTAAGTTTCCTTAAAAGAAAGATTCAAAAAGCCTTTAAAAATTATGTGGAAAGAGAGAGTCCTGATTTTATATGTTGCCTTTTCTCAGAACCCTTCTCTGTTCTTCTTAATCCTTCCTTGTCCTTTAAAATTACTTTAAATTTTATATGTGGCATCTCTTCCTATCATGAGGATGAGGCATCTCACCTGCCTCTGTGTGTTGAAAGAAGGCAGGAATGTGGGATGATCCTATGCCTTATGTGATTAGAGAGACTCATTCATGTTTTACCAGTACAAGTTTTAGAATAAAAAATGATCTTTAAAAAAAAAAATCTCCTAATCATTTTAATGTAGTTCTCAACACTTGATGAGAATTGATAATGCAATATAGTAAGTATTTATTGCTATCTGCCAAGTTGAAAAAAAAATTATGTAGTCTTCATAGCACTGTGCCAATCAGGGGGATTACAGAGAACAGCAAGTATAGAATCTAAACTTAATTCAGACAGGGTAAGCCTGTTCTCTATCTCTCCTCTGTCTGTTTCCCACCCTGATACACGGGAAATGGAAAACTAGATAGAAAGTAGCTGCAAGAAACTTCTGAGCTTGATATTCTCCTACTCATGAAAAGAAGATGGATCTTCTGTGCGTGACGATGGCATAAGCAAAGACCAGGAAAGAATAATTTTGAGTGCAGATGCTACTGAGAAGGTCATTTTAAGCAGAAAGATGGAAGCTGATTTTGTAACCACAAAAATTTTTTAAAGGAGTGGAAGGATTGGTGAAGAATTAATACCCTAAGATAATGTTAGGAAAAATTTGGAACACCTAGAAAGGTAGGAAATGTTTTAAACGAAAAATAAACAAATATACAACCAACCCCCCTCAGTTTATCTATCTGGATGTTAATATGTTTGAGGTGAAACATACAAAACCTCAAATATTGCTGTTATTAGAGATCTCCAAAAACAAAGGGACAAATACTTCCTTCATTCCCAGATGACATTAGTCAGTTCGTCATGGGTTTGTGACCTAAAATGAATTGTGGAGGTTCTTATATTCAGTTCATTTCTTCTTTCTCTCTTTGTTCAGGGATAAAACTTTTTAATTTTTAGTGTAGCTAATATTTTTACCAACTGAAGTTAATTTTAGTAAAGTCCTTATGAACATATTGAATACTTGTAATCTATAACATATCATATATATAAATAACTTACTAGAGTTTATTACAATATGCAAATAATAGTATTGTTCCTAGGTTGACAAATTTTCCCATATTAAAATATTTGTGAAAAATCTATCTTTTCATTACCAATTTTTATATGTTTTAAACAATTTGATATTTTGCCTTTGTGATAATAATATTTAATGTTATTGGGTTTTCTTTTGAAGGTTTTATAGTAGTGTTTTTCTTTTCCCAACTAACAAACAGCTAAATTCAGACATTCTGTCTTATATCACACATGAATCCTTGCTGCTGGTACAAAAAGTTTATAATGCAGGGAGCTATAAAGATTTCTCATCCCTATTTACTAAGTTTTTGTCAATTGTTTCCCACTGTCCCTCGTATTAGCTTGCCAGCAATAAGCAAAAATAAAGCTGGGACTGTGTCAAAAAAATTCACTGGCCCACATTCTTCCTCCTGCAGCGGGGTTTACTCAATAATGCTTCCCATCCAGCTCCTGTGCCAGAGGCGGAAACAGCTAGTTGTTGTCCGAAATGAAGAATAATTGGAATCATGGTGCCTGTTTCTTTTCCTGCAAGTAACAATTCACCCATTTAACATTCTTTTGGTGCTCTTGAATTGTGTGGTAGACAGGCCTGTGTTCACTGTTCAGTTGAGGCCAATCTGAGAAACGCTAACCTTCTACCCTGCCGCTGACCCTCCCGACGTGAAACGGTGACAGTCATCTGATGGCCCAGCAACTCCACAGAGAGCCAGTGACAAGCGGCCCTACGAGCTTTCTGTAGGTACACAGGCTGTAGGCTGGGAAAATGCTAGGTTTGGAGGGAATATAATACTTAGAAAAGATAAAATTCCTGGCTATTTTGATCCCTTCTCTGTAGATAAAGAAACAAAGCCCAGAAAGGTTAGGTAATTGTGTCAGCAAGCTGTAGAACAGACTGTTTCCAACACCTTTCTTCTTTACCCCACACTGCAATCTTTTATGGCCAGGCATGCGATTGATTTTGTGAATGTTCCATACACATATAAAAGATTGCGCATTCTCTTTCTGTGGGGTGTGTATATATGTGGTTTTCACACTGTTTAATCACACACATACACTCCTATATACATCTACGTAGAAAAAACTTTGCATTGTCTATGTTCTTGCTTGCTTTTAACTTCATGTTCTATGGGTTCTGCAAAAAGGGTATTAAATCTACCACTACGGTTTTCATTTCATCAATTGCTCCTTGTCTTTTGATTTTTTAAAAATTTTGCACTATGCTTTTTGGTGCATAATAGCTGAAACTGTTATACCTTTTTCATGTTTATATTCATACCACAGAAAATTAGGCTGGCTACCTATAAAAGGATACCAAAATAACAGTGGCTTAACTAAATAAAACTGTTTATTTCTCAAATATAAGAGATCTTTGATGACCGGAGGTCCAGGGCTAGTAGAGTGGACCTGGGATCTTCTGGAATGCAGGCTTCTTTTCATTTTCTATTCTGCCACCTTTAGCTTGTGACACTCATTCTCCAAGATGTGGCTGCAAGATGGCTCCTGAAGCTCCAGCCATCACATACATATTCCAGGTAGGATGGAGAAAAAAGAGGTATGTAAAAAGAAGTCATGTCCAGCTGAATTAGATTTCAGGAGGCCCCATCCATTAATCTTTGCTTACAGGTTACTGTTCATTCCAAACAGTAACAAGAGATGAAAAAATTAACTTTTAAAAAATCTAGGCACATTGCTGCCCCAAATTAAATTGAGGTTTTTGTTTGTTTGTTTGTTTTTGCTTATTTTTGTTTTTAGCAAAAATGAAGAGTAATGAACATTATGTAGGCATCTCTGGATCTCTGCTCTTTAATCATTCTATCCTCTTATCCCTATTGAATGCTTTTTGCCTTGATGTTAATATTTCCAGTCCTGCTTTTGGATTAGCCTGACATCTATCTGCCCAGTCATTTATTTCCACACTGTCATACTCACTTTCTTTGAGATGAGTTCTTTATACCTAGATTAAGTTTTTTTTATACTTTGTGGAGATTTATTATTTATTTATTTATTTGCAGTTTTGGCCGGGGCGGGGCTTGAACCCGCCACCCCTGGTATATGGGGCCAGCGCCCTACTCCTCGAGCCACAGGCACTGCCCCCTAGATTAATTTTTATTTGTTATTTTCATTCTGCTCTAGAAGTTTGTCATTTGTCAGGGAGATGCAACTCATTCAAATTTAAGGTCATAACTGACTTATTTATTTTTATTGTATTTTTGTTACACATTGTATTTTATTGTTTGTTTTTTTCCCCTTCCCTTTGGTTTACTGACTTGATATATATATTTTTTGAGACATAGTCCCACTGTTGTCTTGGGTAGAGTGCCATGGCATCATAGCTCACAGTAACCCCAAACTCTCAGACTCAAGACAAGCTACTTTTGCCTCAGCCTCCCAAGTAGCTGGGATTACAGGCACCTGCCATGATGCCTAGTTAGTTTTTCTATTTTTTTTTTTTAGTAGAGATAGAGTCTCACTCTTGCTCTGGTTAGTCTCGAACTCCTGAGATCAAGCAATCCACCTGCCTCAGCCTCCCAGAGTGCTAGGATTATAGGCATGAGCCATGTGCCAGGTTGACTTGATCATTTTTTAAAGATATGTCCCCATCTATTAAGTGGAAGATTTTCCCATGAAGTGCTTATTTCTCTTAAATAAATGCCTTTTTCTGACTGAATAACCATAATCCTGTATCATAAAGATTCATTGTGAACATGCTGAGAAAGAAATGCAATCTGTTTCTTTAATGATGATGTCATATAATAACTTAGGAAGTTTATTTCCATTCCTTCAACCTCATGTGGAGGCAGCAACAAGTATCTCACCAATTCTCTTAAGCAGAGCTGGAAATGAGCCCTGGTTTGACCCAACTGCTGTGGCAACACTTCCCAGGTGCCTTTCAAGATATACCTTTTAAAGGAAAAGGGACAGTTATTTTCCAGAACTCTGAAGTCCATGTGGAGATGATCAATATTCATCTTTACACTTCTCTAACTCTCTACTGAATGCAAAATAAACTATCTCGGATGATGAAGAGATATTGACAATGAGTATAGTGCATTTCCAGACTTGCTTTCTCCATCGCATCTGTTTTATAAGAAGTTTTAAAACTTTTTCCCATGGAAAGCTTGAATTCTGCAAGGTTGGTTATAGCTCTGTAAGGAACTCGCATGTGAAATGTAGCTCTCAATTACTTGGTCCAATTATTAATCCTATTTTGATACTTCTATATTGATGTGAATACATTGTTTCTGGAAGAAACCCTTTTTCTTGTGTCTGGCTCTAAATTATAGCTTCCTCTTCAGGCCACAGCAGGACACTTGTCCCAAGAGCAATCACAGATCCTAATATTGAGCAAATAGTACAAGTGTTACCATTTATTTAGGAATGTTGCTGTTTTTTCCATAGGGAACAATGTAAAAGAAGAATCCAAAGTTTGTTTTAATCTTATAACTTCTACTCAACTTCATTATTCTGATTTACTTTTTTTTTTCAAGATAGGGTCTTGATTTATCATACAGGTTAGAGTGTAGTGGCATCATCATAGCTCACTGTAACCTCATACTCCTGGGCTCAAGTGATCCTCCTGAGTCTCTGAGCCTATAGGTACACACCACCATACCTGGCTAATTTTTAAAATTTTTTGTAGGAATGTAGTCTTGCTATGTTACCCAGGCTGGTTTTAAACTCCTAGGCTCAAATGATTTTACCACCTTAGCCTCCAAAAGGAGGGGTAAGAGGCATGAGCCACTGTTCCCACCCTGATTTACCTTTTCCTTAAAAATTATTATTTTAGATCTGTTACAGGAATGATTTGGCTACAAACTGGTTTGCATTTTCATAAATCTTAGAGCAAACTCTTTGTACTCTGAAAAAAAAGTTTGTATCGGAGGGCTCTCCAGCAAGTATCCAGCCATGTATGTGTCTGTGTGTGTGTGTGTGTGTGTGTGTGTGTGTGTGTGTGTGTGTGTGTGTCTATTTTTTATAGTATATGACCGGATACTTTCTAAACATCCCTCTAAATTAACAAGTAACTTATTATGTACAAGAAACTCTCCACTTTGAGACATTTGGGTTATAGTGTCGTCTTTGGTATTCTCTCTCCCCTTTATTATCAGTGACCGCCTTACATAGTATCTGCTGCTCACCATATATTTTTGGGATAAAAGGACAAAGAAGCTGTTCTGCTGTTGGAAGCACCTCTGTTTCCATCTCTACTATTTTCCTACAACTCTTCAGGCAAAGGGGGCGTGGCATGGTGTGATAGGAAGAGAATAATTAATTAACTTTAAATGTACCACTTCCTCCTCTTAAGTATTTTCCCTCTAATATTAATTACAAAAGGAGCTTATCCTCACATCAATAGTGGGAGAGATTTGAAAGTGAGAAAGAAAAGAGTCTGATGAAAATAAAATTATGGAACGATATGTATGCGTAAGCATGTCATCAGGTTTGAACATTAAAATGTATTAGTATACAGTGTAAGTTTAATGTTATCAGCTACTAATATCCATTAAGAATGAGATTTCAAGAAATTGACTATAGGTTGCTGGATGATGGGTTCATAAGGACAGAAGTTGGGCTTATTTTTACTCTTCTTTCTTCCTTTGTGTATGTTTGAGACTCTTGCATAACAAAAAGTTATTAAGAGAAAATACATAATGTTTCATAAAACTGTTTTGGATTAGTTAATTCTGAAAATAAGATATCCTTCTATGCTGTAAAAAGCCCCCATGAAAACAACATCATAAATATGTTCATCAGTGGAGTTCAAAACCAATCTGAATTCAGTATGTTGACAAGATTTTCAAACCTGAACACAAGGCCTACGACTGACACTCTATGACTGAACTTGGAAAAAAGTAGACTCTCATAGCTTTCCTGAATAGCATTTGAGAATTCTGACTTGGAAAAGTTTCAGTAAGAAAAAACAATGCCACAGTTAAGCCCTTAGTTTCCTAGTTATTTTTACTTTCATGTTATTGGGTCCCAGAGAACCAGATAGGGAAACAGGAGTTTGTATAAATGAACCCCTGGAATATACAATTTATTTTATCTCCTAGTGTCTCCATTTCCCCCGCCCCGAAGTGAGAAGAAACCCTGAGACTAAACTCTATATCTCCCAGAAGCGTTTTGACAAATAACCATGTTTGAAAGATTTTTGTAATTATAGAATTCTGTTACTACAAAGGGACTTGCCTTCTTTGCTGAGAACACTTAGAGAATAAAAGTTAGAAATGAATGAATCATTCCAAGAGTCTGTTTCATCGTGTCACCTCTTTGTGAAATTCCCCACATGAGCTGCCCTGCCTTTTTGTTTTCGTCTCAGTTGGCTTGGGATTAGAGCGGTGATCTGGACTCTCATGTATCAGCTATGCACTAGAATACAGGAATATCCCTAATCCTTGCCTAGGGTTCAAGTTTAGTGGATGGATGTAGCGGCACAAGAAAGGCTCTGAAACCCTAGTGGGGTACACAGGCATTGATCTTGACAAGTCCTGTGTGGTCACCGTGTCTGTGGCATGCTCTGTGACTTTTTGTCAGATTGCTTAGATTTCAATCAAATGTTAAGGTAACTGGAATGCTCTAGGAGACATGTCACACAGTATCGGGAAGATGTGGAATGGCCTTGCTACTCAAATAAAAAAATTAAATCCTGAGAACTAAAACTGTTAAAGGATAGGGAAGAGAAAGGGGAAGATAATACCTTATCATTAAAAATTAATCAGATATTTACTAAGAGCCTCTTCTGATTATTTCTTACTTTTCAGTCACTCACAAATCTTGGTTCACACAATACCTTCACATACATTATTCTGTTTGACCCTCCCAACAACTGGTGAGGTAAGAGAGGCAATTTAAAGATGAGGAAATTGGCTCGGCAGCTGTGGCTCAATGGGCTAAGGTGCCAGCCACGTACACCTGAGCCGGCGGGTTCGAATCCAGCCCAGGCGCCAAACAACAATGACGGCTGTAACCAAAAAATGGCTGGGCGTTGTGGCGGGCGCCTGTAGTCCCAGCTACTTGGGAGGCGAAGGCAGGAGACTCGCTTGAGCCCAGGAATCGGAGGTTGCTGTGAGCTGGGATGCCACAGCACTCTATCCAGGGTGACAGCTTGAGGCTCTGTCTCTAAATAAATAAATAAATAAATAAAGATAAGGAAACTGTATCCTTGAGACTGC